>JAQGBY010006308.1:0-13329 GCA_034698785.1 Mycogona germanica
ATGCGATTTCATTGAGCCGTTCTGAAATTTTGCTCTGCACACCAAAATCCAATTCTTAGTTTTATAATATAGGATTCTTTGTCAGCTTTCTGGGGTCTCATGAGGATATGTATCCATGCCTTCAGTCTCTGGTGCTGGATTTTTGGTCCACTCGCTCGCAATGAATGAATGAATGCCCCGTGTTCGAAAGCAATTATTTCGACGGTGTTTGTGTATGATTTGCGCAGTGCCTACCACCCCCCACCCCCACCTCCTATTTCCTATTCAATTCGGGACCAGTTGTCAATTCAAGAGAGCAGGAACTGTGCTCGCGTAACCAATAGCCACTCGCCCCCACATCACAGCACCGCTTTCAAGTATAATAAGCTGGTCCGGAGAGTTTGCTTAACATTTTGAAAACGCAACGTGATGGAAGGGGTGGCAAAATGCTGGATAAAGCGGAAGCGGAACTGCCGACCCCCCAAAACACATCATATTGATAATATATATCCTCGTGACAGCCTCATGCCAGTGGTTTGTCGTTAGTTTTTCGAAATCGGGGAAACGACAATTGTTAACTGAGAAATTCCATACGATACGTTCAGTGGCATGTGCGTCATGCACATAGTGTTCCAACGGTTTCCAGGTCGATTCTAGGCTATACAAGCGACAACATGTCCTAAATACTCACCACAACATCAAGCAGCATGCATCAAATGTTGTTCCTTAACTTCAAAAAATCAAATAATCATTCCTCTCGTTAGCTATGTTTTGATTGGACGAATCGATTAAGTCAAGAGACAAATTAGATTTAAATAAATCTGAGGAATTAACTTCCCGAATATTTCAGCATGCAGTGCATGCCTTTGAAATGAAGATCCTTTCCCACGCCCTGTAATGTGTGTGTGTGACGTCACTACAGGCTATGAATGGGCGTTAAAGCATTCACTTTACGTGTCCCATACACTGACGTGCGCGAACCCAGACAAAAGCCATTGTGAAAATGATTTCAACATTGAGACCCCGGGGACAGCATAATTATACACAGTTGATGAGCGGGGTCGGTTGTCGAAAATTCATCTCTAATTATTTGTAATGCCTCGCCTATAGGTTTAGTCACACACATACAATAGCAATAATTATGAACATTGCAATAGTTCTCCATTCGAATGTATTTGGTACTGTAGCGAAGAGTCGAGGTCCAGCGATGGGTTCGATTCCCGTCACGAAAATGTGTTCATTAGATTTCCTGATTCTGAATCTCCTACTTCAATGTAATATAGACGGATTCCCACAAAAATCTGAAAAATCTGACTATATATATACATATATGCAGGGTGAGTCTGAAACTATGGACCCCATTTATTATTTTTAACAATGGCCAAAAATGGTCCGATTATTATGAAATTTGGTAGAAATGACGTGAACATATTTACCAAAATGATGGCTATTTCCGAATATGTTCAAAATGTCCGCCACCAGCATTAACATATGCGTGAAGTCGGGTGCGCCACTTTCTTATTGTTAAACTCTTTAACAATGTGGATGAACTGAGAGCAGATTTAGAAGTGTTAATCTACATTCTATAGACTTTCTTTTGTAGAACTCCCCAAATCCCATAGTTCACGGGATTCAGATCTGGACTGTTTGGTGACCACAAATCAGGTTCGATTAACTTGTTTATCTATATATATATATTTTTTTTAATTCACTGAAGTGACGGATCACAACAGGAAGATTCTGTACCCCTCTCAGAGCTTAGGCCCTATGTGAGAGGCACATTTTCACCAGTACCCCGAACCAAAGCCCGCGCCGGGAATCGAACCCGGGACCGCCGGGTTCGATATAGTTTTTGGTTTTAAAGATAACCGACCGAAGAGCATTTGACCGTATTGTTATTTAAAACGGCAAGATGCATTTTTAATGTTATTCATATTTCCTTCAAAATATATTTAAGGAAAATAAAATAATTGAAAACCTCGATATGAGTACGAATTTGTAATTTAACTCAATTTATAGCGCCATATTGCCTCGTTGCTTGCTACCGCGTGCTCATAGGTTATTTTATTTTGCCTGTCCAAATATTCACAAAAAATATTCAAGGTCTGCTTACTCTGAATACTTTACGTGGACAGGAATATGACCCAGCCTACCTTGGCTACGCAAATATTTCGGTGCAGCCGCCGTGTTATTAAATTCCTCCTTGAGTGTGCTCGTGTCAGGGAGACAGTCACGCTTCGAATTGATTAAAAAAGGCTTTTAGTAAAATCGTTTCCCAAATTGATTGTTAACAATCGTTCGACAAAGTTGTTTTCCTTGCTACCCTCTTATTTTTTTTTCCATCCGCCTATTTCAACCGGGAAATTAATTGTTTTACCACACACCATTTAAACCGTGGGATTGCTTACATTTCCGAATACCTGGTGGGCGAAAGTGCTCTAAAAATCCAAACCGCCACTTCTCACATTGAACTTGAGCAATCTATAGTCGTTAGTTACAAACATATAAGAGGGTTACTCAAAAAGTAATATCTTCCTTTTTTCCTGACCCATGCTTATTATCTCCTGGGAAATTTGTTAAGGAGGTCCACTAGCGTTTCCGAAAATAGTATGTCACGTTTACTTGTAGGAAGGAAGTCCTGATAAACTGTTTCGAGATAACAAAATAAAAGGAAGGAATACTATTGGAGTGCCCCTTGCGCACTGAAGAAACAAATGTCTTCAAGATAATATGTATGGATCTAGCACAAATTAACATCTATTCTTTTTTGACCGGTGTCGATGATCTGATCATGGTCATTCGTCCACCAACATAAAAAAAAATGTTGTTCCAAAGCGATTCTTTGTTCGGTTGATTGACAAATTGACCTTAAAAGTATTGCGGCGTTGAAAACGCTGAAATTTCTCAATGACACTCCTCGTAGAAAAAAGAGTGATTAGTGTTTCTCCGAAAGCCATGGAACCAGCTGCCTGGTTTATAGTTTTGAGCATGCCCACTACATTCTGTCGATAAAGTATGAGTGACATTGCCTAAACTTAATGGCGTTAACCTAATTTCAAACTAGTTTTCTTTTTATTGGCGGACTCTATTGAGATTTTAGTGTATGGCTAAACGTTTCACAATATTTAATTACGGCTTTTAAATTGGAGGGGAACCCCTCCCTTGGATGTCTGATTTGCATAATTGTTGACGTGACACTCAATGTTTCTGATTTCTCATTGACAATTCAGGAATAATTAATACACCGGTTTACATACATACAGACATTCGCGTGAGGTTATGCTGACGAATGACGATCCTTGCGGTATTTGAACGAATTAAAAAAATTGAAACTCCACCCCCTTCACCAGAATATGCATATTTTGATCCGTAAATAGACAAACTTCGAAGACCTGTTAAAAAAATTCACTTTAGTTATTTTTCTTGCTAAGTAATCCATATTGTTTTCCTAATCCAATTCTACATTTAAATCTAAATTTTATTCAACACGCTTGGGAATGTAGTTGTAAAGTTAATCGCAATTTAAAATAGAAAAAAATGACAAAAAGATCTTTTTTCTATTTTAGGTCTAAGAAAGTTTACAGAGGTGTCGAGTGGTAATTAGGTAGCGCGCTCGCCTCTTAGCCCGTGATCGCGGTTTCGATTCCGGCCGACACCTTCGAAATTTTTCGGGCGAAAGAAATTCATTAACGCGTCTTCTTTCGGAATAGAAGTTAAAAAGACCCATTTCCTAGGACAGCCTAGGTTAGACAAAAATATCCAGCTCGCCTTCTGGGGTTTTTTGAAGAGTTAAATCATTGTAAACCCCCTTAACAATTTTTTTCTAAGGAAGTTTACGGCCCACCTAAACCTGTTTGTGGATGTGTCCACTAGGTGGCAGAAGCGATCATAGATAGTTTTTCTGCGCAAAAACCTTTAGCGCTAGTTCTAAATTTGCCCCACAGATGGCAGCAGTTGTCGGATGGATGGATGGGAAGTTGTGTTCATGGTCGAGACACGGTAATATGGACACCATGAATCATGCAACTGGATTAATCGCAGAATTGTACTGAAATTCTGCCCGCAAACAATTCAGTTACGACAAATAAAATATCTTTTAAAAAAAATAATCTTCCACATATTTATTTACTTTTTTTCTCTTAAAATCCTTATTTTTAACAAATTTATTTTATTGCAAATCACGAACGCCACAAAAAATTAAAAGGAAATTAGCGGAAAGAAAACAATTTGGTGTTTCCCAAGCAGCTCACGTCACTCAAAATTAAATATCAATTTAAAAAGCCATCCGAATAAGAATACTGAATTAGCGAGGGATTCGAACTTAAATCCGAAACGCGGGAGTTGCGACATACGTGAGATAGATGGCGCTAAGAACATTTTTGGCTCGAAATACCGCTTGCAATAATAGCTTGATTACACTGTATGCGCTCTTCAGGCTTCATGAGAAATTTCAGTTGTGCTTCAGATTGGAGCAAATTACTCTTGAATCAAACAAGATCTTCATCTGAAATGTTTCGAAAAAGTGTCCGAAACGCAATTAACATGCCAACGACATTGCATAAGTGTCTGGAACGAACAAAAAGTGGCGCGCGCGACTTCGAGATCCACCTCGGAGGTGCGACTTCTCCAACAAAACTAAATTCTTGTGACGCGATAAATTCTTTCGGAAGATTTATTGAAGATCAGAAAGTTTTTGTTTTGGAACACAATGCATTTTATTAGTTGTTTTTGGAGATTTCTACGCCTGGGCGATGTCATTGGAACTAGAATTTAGAGAAACAAATGAATGCTGGGCGTTTTTGTTTCACTATGGTGAACTGCAGGTGGCGCCTCGAGCTTCAGTAGCGTCGCATTAGAATAAGCGGAGCTATGCACTGCATGCGCACTTTTAAACTTAAATTAAGATGCTTGTGTAGATAGAAATAAAAAATAAAAATGTGTTGTTTTGTTAACCGAAATGATGACATTGTCAAAGGTTTGATACTCATAATTGTTATCCTATTGGCATGGAAAAATCTTTATTTCGTCTGGCGTGACGTTTTCTGTGACGTTTTCGCCGCAAAAAAGGCAGTATCCAATTTGGCGATAAACATTAAGTGTTTTCGAGCGGTGGTATTAATTTCTTGCCTTCATTCAGCGATTACATTAAAAAGTTATGCATTTCTTAAGAACTGCTAAAGTTCTGAACATAATTGATTGATTCCTGGTGGATTGCAATCAGCCGTTGTTTCATAATGATAATAATCTATGCAGAAGCGAGAGAGAGGTAAGAAAATTTTAGACTTTTCTATCCCGCCGTATAACAAAATCTAAATGCACGATCTCCTTCGACGTCATCAAATTTTATCTAAGTGACAAGTTGACTCCAGTTGCACTCTACTGTATCTACAAGATCTCACGCCTGTTCATTGTGCATTCATTCGTCTTCAGATTTTCGCTTTTATCGCTCGTTCGATCCTGCGCTCAAAATCTGTCTTCGACTCTCTCACTCTCTCGCTCTTTTAAGTGGAGAACGAAACAAAACTCGCATTAACGTAAAATACCCCAATGGGCCAACCGATCGAAGCGCCCCCACCCCCCACATGACCATCATCAGAAAAATGCGTTTCGCTTTTGTGAGCAGATGCACTTGGCAGTAACAAAGAGATCGTGACAATGTTCGGAGTTACTCAGTTACCGGTCAACCATCGTCTTCCATGATGTGATCTCTACCTAGGTAGCTTATACTAAGCCTGGGTTAGGCAAAATAACCAGGTCGCCTCCTGGGGGGGTTCTAGTTCTAGTTCTGGACCTCCTTAACAAATATCTCACAGACAACTGGTCGTTCGACCCCCGCCATAGGCCCCTCTCTTGGGGGCTGCTTGTGGGTACATATTGTAATTGTAATTGGCAAACGTGTATTGGGTGATTGCCCCGATAATTCAAAATATGAAAACATTGGTGAAATGGAACGACATTTAGCGTACATGTTAGTAAGACCTTTCTTTTTTAATTGCCCATGAGCACGTGTAAATCCGTGACGTCATCATTCGAATTCTTGAGGATATTTCAGGCAATTTTTGAATTTCCGGATAAATATTGGACGCCCTCATGGAAGCAGAAAGCCGAAAGCGGAAACCGAAAACTGCGCATACTATTCAGTTCATTTCTGATATTTTTAAGAGCAATTTTGAAGCTACTACTTTTTTTAATACACCCAAGTATCGCGTTTCGCGCTTGAATTGCGAGCGCCATTTCGAATTTCAAGAATTCTAATGATGACGACACAATGAGTTGCAAAGGTTCACGAGCAATTTAAAAAGAAAGGTCTTGCATTATGCCAAATTTCATTCCATTTCACAGATGTTTTCATATTTAAAAATGAATTTGAATTGGATTGTTTTTTAGTACTCATTCTGTATATAGGGTCCAGTTTTATTGGGCCACTCTATAAAATCGGTAACATTGCCAGTGTTCGTGATCACGATTATCGTCACAACTGGTAGTCTCTGAAACTCGATGTCAAGTTGAGCGACTCACAGATTCCCTTTTTCCGCGTGCTTTGGACCCAATTCGGTCAACTGGGTACGTATTTTGTCTTCGGGACCGCGTCAGCGATCCTTAGATATCTGATCTTTTACTGAGCCACAACATATGCCGCCACTTAAGGAACTTAGAAGAGGTGTTAATTGACCAAGAGATTAGCGTGTTTTCCTAGTGGCCCGTGATCGCGGTTTCGATTCCGGCAGACACCTTCGGAATTTTTCGTTCGAGAGAAATTCCTTCGCACACCGTCTTTCGGAATGGAAGTAAAATCATGACCAGTACCTGTACGATATCGGGTAAATATCTCTTTCCTAGGCAGCCTAGGTTTGACAAAATTGCCAGGTCGCCTATACCTGGGAGAGGAGTTATAAGATGAGCAATCACCGGTGAATCTCCTTAACAAACATTAAAAAAATAAGAAAGTTAGAACTTTTCCAGCTTAATTATTATTCATGAATCTTACAATTTGATTTTCAAGTGAACCGACTAAATTATTTCATTTCCAAAGAGATCCGATGGCACATCGACACGATATTTGATAACTGTGCTGGTGGACGATCAAAACATTCCGTCCCAATTCATCTTCCAATTTCCAGACGAGTCATTCTCCAAAAAATGAGTCGGGACGTCTCTGGTGTCCCGACTCATTAACGCGTAACGCCGTACACAATTGGCATTTGGTTCGGATCGACTGAAACGGCGCGACCTTTTTCACGGAGGAAAAGGTGAGAGAGAGCATCGTCGTTGCGGGAGACGTCTTCCCCGACGACGATGGCGCCCCGATTGGAACTTATTGGCGGCATATGAACACGGCGAATCGTTCGTTAGGTGCGAGGTTGACGCCGAATCGGTTGCGGGGGCGCAAGGGGGTGTTTTTCCTATTCGTTCGCGCCTCCGTTATCATCACATTAACGGGGATCGACTGCTCGTCGACAATGTACATTGTTTTCCACTTAGAGGCTTTTCACCTCGCTTTTCCAAGTCGAGGATTCTCGCTGCTCCTCTCCTTGCCGCAGGTTCTCTCTATGGTTGGTGGAGGACGATTTTTTTTCTTACTCTGGAGGGCGCCACTGTCCTTTGACAACAAATGACGCCGTCTTGCGAAATGCGAAGCTAAATTCTTGCGATCAAATTCCAGATTGTTGTTCTAGTTTATTTTAGTGATGGCATTTGACCCCTACTCTAGAAGTACAGTTTGATTCCTCTTTCTGCGAGCACCGCCACCTAATGACTAAAAGTTGAAACAAGGCTTTAGCTAAATCCAAGATGGCCTTTCTGTTGAACTATTGTTATGACTGTGAGTCATAAACACGAGCACCCCTATAAAAAATATCACAACTTCGTGAAAAATGCTTATATTTAAATGAAATTTTGCAGTTGCATAGAACAATAGTGTAGGAACAAAAATGGATTATAAAATGTGTTTCTTAGCAGCTGTTGGGATCGTTCCAGTCTGGTCTTCTTGTTGGCATCGGTCAGCAATGTGGCGCGCCGTTTCTTTGTGTATTTCAAATTGAGATCCTATTTAATAATTATTTGTACAGATTTTTGTGAAATACCAATTTCCCGAGCGATTGCCTTTGCAAAGAATGCGTTTGTGGCTTGTCGTCTTGGCTCAAAACACGTTCACCGACAAAAGCAATTTTGTTTGTGCCTGGTCTCTCGCTTACGGAACCCGTTTGGTCGATCTTTAAAAAAAATTGGAAAGTCCAGTGTGACTCCATCCCTTCTCTGGAAACTCTTTGATGAATCTTTTTGCACCCTATTTTTTGTTTTCATGTAAAATTTTATCGCGATGCGATCTTCCGCGGGATCGGGATCGCATCAACGCCACCTACGGGAAATAAAATTAAGCTGATATACAGCGCCACCTATGTGCAGAAAATTTGAATATATATTAATTAAGATAGAACACTGCAAAATTTCATTTAAATCGAAGCACTTTTCACGAAGTTGGGATATTTTTAATAGGAGTGCTCTTTTTTATGACTCACAGTGTCGTACCGTTTTAATAATCAAAGTCTGCATTACAGATGTTGGAGAATAACTCTTAAACTTACCCTCCTTTGGCTAGAAAATCTTGAATATTTTTTATTGACCTCCTTATTGATCGTTTCTATAAAAGGTATCTTAAATAAATTAGGAATTTGTTGTGAGTAGATCAATAGTTTTCTTTAGATTCTCAAATGAGTTCCATCCTGCTGCTCAAGCTGCTAGTATCGATTATCTGTATGCTAATCTGATGGTTGTCAGTTGAAGGCAGGGTTGTAGCTTTTTAATATGAGCATGAAATTGGTCCATGCGAATAACACATTAGAAAAATCTATACCGTACTTGATAATTTTTTATGAAATTATGCTCGGTTATTCTTTGACCACAACGGCGGTCAATGAATTACCTAAGTTTCGGACAAATCTACGGAATAGCGAAATTATAGTTGCACTTCTCAATTGAGGAGGAGGAGTAGGTGTGAAGACGAGATTTTTAGAACTTCTCACTGACCCTACCCTACCCCTACAGATGGCGCCACACGATATGGCGCGATAGGCCCATACCAGGAGGCAAAGCGACACACATTCAGGGGCCGCTTGCAGACAATAGTCGCTTCAAGCCGTTTTTGGCAGGAAAGCCAAATTTAAATCGATTAGAATAAGAGCGAGATCTGCACCAATCCAATGAGGTGAATGGGATAGAAGCTGGACAGCCGATCCGACAACTTTTTTGAAGTCAACCGGCGTTACATCGCATTACGCATGTTTTGGTGCTGAGACCAGCCGTGAGCGCCCCGGGATCGATCCCCGGCGTGGACTCGTCGTTCATACGCGATTTTCGGTATAAAAAATTGGACTGAAAATTATTATCAATCAGCAAAATGAATGACGGACACCAGCGAAAAATTGATGTGATCATTTCAATGAATGTCTTAATCACTTTGGGTGAAATAGTGCAATTGTTAACGCCTCCAAATCGATTGCCCATGTGTCCTACCAGGCTCATGTACCATTCTAGAGAAATGCCGCACTGGTGGCGCCACTAGAAGAATCACTGGGTTAGTCGTCGGCGTCTTCAAAACGAGAAACCATGATTCTCGTTCCAGCATTACAATTCCTTGGTGCGCACACTTGGAGTGGGCACGCAACCGGGGCGATGTTCCTAAATCCGAGAAATGGTAAAATGGAGGAAAAGGGAGGTTGGGGGAATAAATGGTGAGGGAAAGAAAGAAAGAGAGAGAGAGAGAGAGAGAGATTCGACGGGTAGACTTCTCTCATATGCTTTTCGAGGAGGCATAGTCGATAAACGTCGCCTCTGTTCTTGTGGAGCGGGGGGGGGAGGCGTCGATTATAACGCCTCATCCCCCACCCACACACAGACACTGAAAAGAAGAAGAAAAAAAAATGTGAAAAAAAAGAAAAGAAAACTAATTTCGTGATAACGGCCACAGCAAATGGCCATTTTCATGGCAAACACTGGAACGAAGACGTTCACGAGTCGTTTGGCATTCGCGTCTTTCTAAAAAAGAGTGGCTTCAACGCGCTTTGAATATAATTTCATTGATCTAAAGAAAAGAAGAAAAACCATACAATGAATGCCACGCAAATTGTTTATTTATATGGCGTTGTCGCCGCTCTCACTGTTCTCATTTCACATAATTATAAGCCTACAGAAGAGTGTCCACATTTATGCAGTTTGTATTCGGGGGGCGGGGGGGGGGGTCTGTGCAACGGAAGTGGTATATTTTATTTGTCGCTTCAGAATGAAGAAAGAAACCTGCATAGTAAACACAAATGGCCTATGCTTCTTTATTTCTCAACATTCTCTTTTTTCTTTATTTTTGTTGAGTGTACATGTGTTACGGCGACATGTATTTCTCCAAAACCTGGCCCCTGAATCCCGGGTAGGAATTCGTATGATGGTTTCGCCGCAAAGCACACGTGCTTAGTGTGGTTGCCCGAAACTGGGGGAATCAGAGTTTGTGACGTAGGTTTCGCCTTAATTTGTTTGCTGCCTGTAGTTTAATGTCTAGGTATTGATGACTTGTTAATTCACTGGCGAAAAGTTGGCATACACTGAAATTATTAATATGGTTTGAATTTAGCTGTGCTGATGTAAATGATTTATTTTTTCGGGGATACCAACTCTGATATTTTGTCTGCTCCGTTGACAGATATTTCCTAACGCGAAATAAAAATGGCGGCGCCCAGGAGGCGGCGGGGAGGCGGAAGACCTGACTTTGTCGAAAAAGCTCTCAGATGTTCCCAGTGCCTCAATTCCCACTGGTATTGCTCTGATTTTTTAATGCGCAAACCGTGTGCGAGCAGGAGGGAACAGTCGCCAGTATTTCCGTAACTCAATTAGGTTCCATTTAATTAAAATAAAAAGAGACAAGAGCGCGCGCCAGATTATCGAATCACGCGAATTGGGAAAATATGAGAGTAGACACGGAGGATGATTGGATGCAGTTTGTTGCAATCCAATTTGCAACGTCTGGCAACGGCAGTCAAATCCAGTGACACTAGCGGCTAATTGTGGCAACTGGATGAATTTACACAGAGGTGCCTCCTGTATTTTTCCTAGATTCCCAACTAGATTCCATGTCGACCTCGACGCTAGCACGAAGAGCATATGCTCTCTAGGTCTTTGACCTCTTTGTCTGAAACAAATGCAGCTGGAAAACGCGTTTACATGGTTGCTTATGAGCGAGCGAGCGCTTGTATACGAATTAGCGTTATTAGAGAATTAATTAATTTTCGCGATATCTCGAGATGCCTTTATTAGAGAGCCGGAAAAATAATTTGAAAAAAGTGTTTCTGCGGCGTGACAAATTTCTCCTTCGGAAATGAGAGGCGAGAAGCGAGCGACGTCGTGCCACCGGAAGATGACAGACAAGGCAGGTGCATCAAGAACAATGTGTGAAAAGAGAAAAGGGAGAACAGTCCTCCTGAGATCTCGCACCATCATGTACCACACACAGAAAATTCGTTATCCTGGAATTTTCAGATGAATTGTTACATCACAATATATAAGCATCTTATAAGCATCACAAAAGCCACCAGATTCTGCCAAATGGTCAGACTAGTTGCTGACAGCGAAGAAATTAAATTGACCCACCATAGCCTAATTGGTTGAGATGCTGCTGGCCGAGGTGCGACCATTTCCAGCTCTGATTTTTGAACTTATTACTGGAAGAAGACCGTGAGAATGGGCGACTCATATCTACCAACAGGAACAAATCCAGACGAACTTAGTTAACTCTCCTCATCGATCACCATGCGCGGATTTCTTCCTGAACCAAGTGTGCAACGATCCAATGCGGAATGGATGTGTCCCTCGTTTAGTGCTGATAAAGAATCGACCTCAGAATCTATTCGCTGCAGTTGCAAAATAAAACTTAAAATCGACCGCAACTCTGAGGAATCTGCGTCAATTTACTGATGTGACGAAACCTGCTCAGTGGGTCCAAAACATGCTGAAAATGTGAAGACTTCTCGATGCCGAGTGCTGAGCCCAGCTTCAAGGTTCACATAGGAGGACGCGTACGTGGTCTTATGTTGGTTGTTGCAAAATCTATTCTTGCCTTATCTCCTACTGAAGCCATTTTTATAAAATTACGTTGACAGAAAGCCGAAATAAAAATGTAAGTTGTTAAAAGAAGCGGCTAACAATACCTTGACTATGCAGCGGCATCTGCAAAATTGGCGGTGCGACAAAAAAGTCCAACTCATCAGTTGATGAAAGTTTCTAGATTTTCTTTTTCTTCTTCCGAAGTCGATTAATGAGTATCGATCGTGCGTATTACAGAAGCGTATTTGGTATCGGCGCCGCGGTTACGAAAACACAGTGTACGGAAATGTATTCGTTTTAATTTGAGTGTCGTCAGTCCACTTGCAGGACGTCTGAACACGTCTTTTAAGAACCTTTAAATAGCCCCTCACCATGAGTAGCCCCTTAACCGCACTACAGGCGTTCTGTACAACTCATGGTGCTTAGGGTGACTACAATAGATTGTCAAAAAAATAAAAACATTAACCGTTGCTCAGAATCGTGATAGAATAAATTCACGAAGTATATTGAGCTAGTTGTTAAGGAGGTCCACCATAGTTTCCACCCCTAAACCCACTCCAGGAGACGACCTAGTTAGTATGTTGTGAGGTTTTTAAAAAAATACGTTTGTTTTGTAACTGTTTACGTTTTGGGGTATCAATTTAAAAAAAATTGTACGGCAGGATGTGGGGTTTTAAAAATCAGTTGGCCGGTTAAAGGGTTAATGTGCTCTTAAAATCATAGAGACATGTACCCCCCGTTTTAAATTCCATTCCGAAGGCAGACGTGTTTTAGGAATTTCTCTCGGGTGAAAATTTCTGAAGGTCTCATCCGGGATTCGAATCCGCGATCACACACACGGGAATAGCAGTTCGGCACGCTAACCACTATACCACACGAGACTCCCCCCCCCCGAACCTCATGAAGTCGAGTTCCGAATGATCGGCTGAAATTCTTAAAACAATGACACATAAAGCTAGATAGTATATCGCTAGATAGTATACCGTCGCTATCTAGCTTTATGTCTCTATTTAAAAATATATCCGAATCTGCTTGCGCTTCTGCACTTTCTATTTAAAACAATGAGTTGGCCACAACAACATTTGAAAGCACAGCATGACCTGATTGTGGCTCGGCGGTCCCGGGTTCGATTCCCTTGGTGCTTACTGGACGTGCCCTTCGCATAGTGACTACACACTTAAAAAAATGTCTAATTTTTAAGACATTTATTGTCTTTTGAGATGTGGAAAAATTAAGAGAAATAAAATGTCTCAAATTAAAATT
>JAQGBY010006309.1:0-13329 GCA_034698785.1 Mycogona germanica
TAACATTTCACACCACATACGGAAATCGCCATAATGCTATGGCGCGGCGATAAACCAAATCTAAATCTAAATCTAAAATCGTTAGGAGCGCTAAAGTCTGCTTATTTCCATTGTTCACTCTCAGTTTTACTCGATATTATGGCGCGTTGATCATTTAGGATTGATTCGCAAAAGTTTGACTAAGGTAACCTGAGGAAGCAGAAGGTAAGTTATGAACGGGCTTTCAGTGATAGATCCTTGAATGATCAAATGAAAGTGTGACTAATGGCGTCGTAAACAACTTTCCAGCTGGAGAGGAAAATGTGAAATTGTGTATTATTTATTTATTGCTCTAAAATTGTCTTAATTTAATTGCGTGTGGGCGAACAGATTACTCGATGGACAACAACCGGGCGTTGTTACTAGCTGTTTTGGCTGCTGCAGCATGCGCTGGGGCTTACATATTGTGGGGACCCAGCCGTCGACAGACCAGGAAAGGTAAATGCAACCTAGGCTTAGCTCTAGACTTTCTCGGTCCTAGCCCTATTCGTCTTAATTGCCATTCCACTTGTGATTTCAAACAAAAACATCCGTGTTTACAGTATTTTTAGGAGTAATAAATAGATCCCGAATCCCTTTGGTGAACCTCTGACTGTCGCAGACTTCTCAGACGCCGTAACGCTTGTTCCTTAAGTCGTCCATTTCCTGATTTGTATTCTTTAGCGCGAGTACCGGGTCTGGTGAACCTTGGTCGCTCCTGCTTCCTGAACTCTGTGCTGCAAGCCCTGGCCTCCTGTCGCGCCATCGTGGGCTGGTTGGCCGCGCTGGACGAGCAGAGACGGACGGGTGACGCCAAGCAACAACAGCAGCCAGGAAAGTCTCGCCAACAATCTCAGGACGGCGCTCGACGTCTGGTCTCTTCTCTCTCGTGGATGCTCAGAGGTTGGCACGCAACCCGTTCGATCTCAAAACCGATTACTGTCGATAAATGAATCGCCACCAAGTAATCAGATATTTTTTGCTCTATACTTATGTGATTTAATGTTTCCTAATTTCAGTGCTCAACCGTCAAGTGCCAGATCAGGATCAGACGGACGTTGCCGACGCCAATGACGTGTTGCGTGCGCTGCACTCGCATCGCTGGCTAATCTCCAACGACGAACAGGTAAGTAAAAATATTACTTACCTGTTACTCGTCCATGAAAAGTAATGTACAAATAAATATAACAAACGTGAATTTCACAAGTCATATAAAACCCTTGACCTAACCGTTAACTCAAACTTGGAGCAAATATTTTTAATTGCTACTTTCATAAGATCGTACGCAACTCTTTATTTTCATTCAAACCGTCAGGTGTCACGATGAAAGAGTAAGCACAAGTTTTCTTAATATAAAGTATAAATGAATCTTATAATACAATATGTTTTTAAATTTTTGTCTTAAAATGTATGTATTAAAATTCACGATTGATTGAGCATCTTTTTTGAGGGAAACACGCAACCTCTCGACACCTCAGATAATACAATATGAGTCTCTTACGAACCAACTTGATCATTTCTTTTTGCAGGATGCCCACGAGATGTTTCACGTACTGACGACGACCATCGAGGAGGAGGTTCAGGCGCGAGTGATCGCTCCCTGCTCCCTCGCTGACCTCGGACAGCTGATGGAGCCAACGCAATTGTTAGAGGGAACGGCTTTGGGAACCTCGGCCACACGAGCCTCGTCTAGAACGTGCGAGAGTCTGCCGTCTCAAAGACGCCACGAGACACAAGTTGGTGTGCTGCCCTTTCGTGGATTGCTGGCCAGCCAGCTGAAATGCCGTTCTTGCAATTCAAAGGTAGCACGACAAATGAGGGATTGAAGGACCTTAAAATCATAATATTTCAATTGCAATTTGTTGTACATCAGTGTGCACTAAAAATTATATTTTCATATTTTTTTTACGTGAGTAAACTGTTGTTCTCCAATAGTTATTAAATTCTTCAATGGTTGTTGGCAAATTTATAATAATTATGATGTTTTTAAATTGTTCGCTGTGTTATTGATTTCTTTATAATATTACAAATTAATAATTGGGATCTTTGAAAATATTTAATGTAAAAATTAATAATTTCTTAAAAACGGTACGCTTTCAGATGTTTCAATTATCATTTTGAATAAAGTATGTCATATTCTTCTCCACAGAGTCCCGTCAAGTTCGACTCTTTTGATAGCCTGTCTCTGTCAATCCCGACTGGATCTTGGGTGAGTGCAATCTGCTCGGTCTAAATAATTAGTTTTTAAATTTTCTTTAAAAATTCCTTAAAAAATTAACTTTAAAATTTTCGGTCTTCCTCCAGACCCGGTTAACATTGCTCAATTGTCTGCGCCACTTCATGAAACTGGAGCATGTGCACGAGGTGGAGTGCGACCGCTGCAGTGCAACGGTGGCGGACTCTATAGCAACCTCCCCGGGTCCGAAGAAGATTGTCACTACTCCTTCCAAAGTTAAATCCACCTTCGTCAAGCAGCTGGCCATCGGCAAAGTAAGTAGATTGAAGCGAAAATTGCAATCCGGTTTGTGTGTTGAAACATTCTCAAATTAATGAAGTTGATCCGTAACAAAATTGAAGTGTTTGATGACGCTCTCCCTCATTTGGTCAAAAACAAGCAAAATACTCCGACATTTTTAAACAAGTAAGGAACTCTAGCAGCATTTGATAAAATTCTAAGATTGCGACTCGCGCATTTCATGTTATCTAAAATCCATAAAAAGATGGTCCTTTGAGATTAACATTTTTAAGTCACCATGTCTTACTATTTGCTTTTTAGCTTCCTGAGGTTCTATGCATCCACATTCAGCGTATGGCATGGCTGGACAACGGAATTCCTGTTAAAAAATACGAGCACGTGTTATTTCCTGAATTTCTGAGCATGAACGAGTTCGTGTATTGCCACCACAAGGACCGTGATGGCAGCCACCAAATTGGATGCAAGTCTTCGGCCAACAGCCTGGTCGGAGGCAGCCGAGGCGACGCTCCGGAACGGTGAGCACCCACTCCAGTGGACCCCCTCTTCTAGTTCGAAAGTGGTGTCTCCATGTAATTCAGTGTGACCACTGTCGTATTTTCTACGGCACATAACCGTAAACATTTTTTAATGTATTACTTATGTAGGTTGCTTTAGCGACTGAGTGTGGTTCGGCGGTCCCGGGTTCGAGTCCCGGCACCGAAACTCCTGTTGTACTTTAGTGAAGTAAAAAAAAAGAAAAGTGACGATAAAATTCTGGAAAGATAATTATAATGGATAAAGTGATAGGTATTTATTCGCCACTCGGATTGATTGATAACAGGTGTTTTTATTTGATTCTACAGATCTCGACTAGTCAACAGTAACGGAGCTGCTCTGCCAATCTCTGCATCCCTGACCAAATTAGGACTGTGCAACGAGCAACGGTTAGTTGACACAAATTGATGGTTCTTACTCGTACGACTCGTTGTAGCGTAGTTGGTTTAGCAACTGACTGGTTCGGCGGTCCCGGGTTCGATTCCCGGCGCGGGATCTCGATTATTCGATCCCAGGGTACTGGTGAAAATGTGCCCCTCACATAGTGCCTAAGCACCAAGAGGGGTACAGAAACTCCAGACTACTCCGTGCTAAATTTTCTGATGTATTACTAACCATGTCCGTCTGTTAGTAGATCGTCCTGTTCGTCACCGAAGCCACAGTGCGAGAGCAGCTCCTACCGCTTGCGCGCCGTCATCGTCCACCTGGGTGACGTCTACTCGGGACATTTCGTCACTTATCGCCGGGGAGTGCTGGGTTACACCGTCGACGGTGGCGCCACTGCTGGCGGTAGTGGCTGGTACCTGTGCTCTGATACGGCCGTGCAACCGGTCTCGGTCAAAGATGTGCTCAATTGCGACGCCTACATGCTGCTCTATGAAAGAACAACGCGCCCCGCTGTCTCCACCACCACCAGCACTAATGGGCGCCCAATGACCTCGTGAAGTGATCTGATTCGGACTCTTGATGACGACACAAAACGAAAGACAAAGGAGCGATTTTTATAAATTCGATTGATTGTGCCAAGATGGATCTTTGACGAGCATATAATTTCTTTGTATTTTTAAAACTCCTCTACAAAAAACGTTATTCTATCAATCATTTCCGCTTGATCGACGGTGTGCGGATATTTCAACTTTGTGGCTGTTCTATATCGTGCTGAAAATCGAGTGAATGAGGGTTACATCTTTGGTGCAATCACATTTTTAGATGTTCTGGGTTTCAATTAACTCCCGACTGAATGATAATAATAAAATGAACACGGAACACGTGTTAACGCACACTGACACAGTTGTTACTGGCCACTTCGAGCGCTCTATGAATGGATTTGTTACTTGATCGACGCAAATGTTTGTGATATTTCTAGCCATTTGTTCGTTGCAAATGTCAGCACGTCAAGTGTATACTGTTTTCTACCAAAGAAATGTATGTGGGGACATTTTTTATTGTCCAGCATTTCATTGTTCACCCAACTACAATTAGATTCAATTCTCTCGATGATGTTTTTACTTTCAGAGTATATTCGAATGTTTTCGGTTTATTGATATCTAGAACTAGAGTGTGAGTGATTATTTTTCCATAGTTTCTTGTTGTTGGTATTGTCGATTTTATTTTAGGAATGTACATATTGCCAAGACAAAATAAAGATGTTTTATGACTTTTCTCCCAAAAAAAAAAATTGTTCTACGCCAAAAGTAAACTATCGGACTAGTAACTTGTCGATCATCGATATACCTATACATATCGATAGTTTACTTACTATCACTCGTCCCTATCCAACAGCTGCCATTTTTATTTTTCTCCTTAACTTGTCAACATTGGTCGATCGGGAGAATGTTAAAATTTCGTGTTTCCCGTCGCGATTGAGTGTTACTTGTTATTAAAGCAAGGAATCCAAGTTGATCACTTCCTAATTCCAGTTGTTGGTCGTCGAAAGGGTTTTTCGGCGTTATCCCGTCAACACAGCCGTTCCCGTGGCCGTCAAAACAGTGATGGCCTCCTCCTCCTCCAGGGACCATGGCAAGGGTGGACGCACCGACGAAAGCACGGTCGAGGTAATTATTGGACCAACAACACCACCACCCCCACCATCGGCAACAACAACTGCATCCTCTGATCAGAATTTCCTGTTCATTCCAACCCCGACCCCACTTACCGTGGGTGGGTGGCAGACACCCGAGTGACTGACCACGAAAGGGTTGGAATCATTAGAAGATCGTAGAAAAGCGACCAATATTGGGCTTCTGGCTCGTATTCTGAACGGGGATTGTAATGTGAAAATTGGGGAAATTGTGAGACAGGCTCCTACTAGGTGTAAAAGAGCGGGACAAACTAAAATGGTTCAGGAGCTGCATTGTAGATGTGACTCGCACTTCAACTCCTATTTTCCCCAGAGTGTGTCGACAGTACGTGGAATAGCCTAAATGAGTCAAGTCAAGAGCCTGTTTGGATAGGACAACCACACCTTTGTCCTTAGCTGGTCATTTGACCCCCGCCATAGGCCTCATCCCCCACTGCTTGTGGCTACATATTGTAATTGTACTCCCACCTTTCACCTTTCATACATCGTGTGGACGATGTATGTGGAGTACATTTAAATATAACAAGTATCTAAAAAATATATCTAAATACAAGGTAACGTTTGGCGACACTTATACATTTACGAAAGTAAAGTTAAATAACCAGTTCATAAACAATACTTAATCAAGAGAAACTATAATTACAAAAAAAAAATGAAACTCCAAATTAAATAAACATATTTACGACAGCAACTCAATACATAATACGTACACCATAATACCGTATTACTATAACTATTTAATGAGGGATTTAGTTAGGACGTCTGGATGATATATATCTGAAATGGTGAATTCACGACCCGTCGTGGCGCAGTTGATTTATGACGGACTGCGGTTCGGCGGTCCCGGGTTCGATTCCCGGCGCGGGCTTTGGCTCGGGGTACTGGTGAAAATGTGCCTCTCACATAGGGCCTAAGCTCTGAGAGGGGTACAGAATCTCCCTGTTGTGATCCGTCACTTCAGTGAATTAAAAAAAAAAAAAAAAAAAAAAAAATTATCCAATTCCGGGTACTGGTAAAAATGTGCCCCTTGTTTAGTACCGAAGCACCAAGTACATATTTTTTGCAATGCAAATAATACCTCAATTTGACTTTTCATTGTTGCCAGCTTCATGCGAACATATATAATTGCGACTAAGATAAATCGAATGAGTTGACATATTTGTGTTTTTAATGATATTATTTAACTTACTGTTCGTATCGATCACGTCTTGTAGTAATTGACCTTGCTGGCCTGGAAAAGCCAGATCGGCTCGATCTGTTCCTTCAGATTCCACATCCTTTCCTGCAAGATTGAAATACTTATAGATTCGGTCTCCTTAACTTTTACAAGAAAAATATTGACAGCTGATCACAAAACGCCAGATATAATTAAATATAAAAAAATATTATTTTCCATTTTATAATCGATCGACATTTTTTCTATCGATGTTTTGCAACAGTATTTGATGGGCCCTCAAATATTGTCTTACAAGGGGAGGATCCATAAAATTCGCATTATGGTGTTACATAACTTGTATAACTTTATTTTGATTTAGTATTAAACCACGCGTTTGGAAAAATAATAGTAAAGGAGTAACTTTTTTGAGGTTCTCTTCTCCTGCCTAGTCGAAATTAAGCTATCAAAATTTATAAAATAACAATTTTCTGGAGCTATTACCTGTTCCCAAACACACGAAAATTAACTCTGTCCCAACCAAAGCAGCCTTCACTGAATCAGAATCATAGACGAAACAATGAGTGCCGTCGCATCCTTGAGCGGTCAACGTGGTGTTGGCCAACGGCTGCAAACCGGTTAGTGGAGTTGTGGTATAATCTGGGTTGTAATCCGGAGCATAATCGCCGAACAACTGTTCGGGATTATTGGCAAATGGGCCTACAACCTTTGAAAATCAATATAATTGTTTATTATTGAGTCACATTGAATTTCTCCTTATCGAATTTCCTTATGAAAGAATTTTTCCCAACGAGAATCACCTTTACAAATTGTCGTTGTTGTGATTGGCTCTAATAACTCAGCACACACAACATCGATATTACAAGAACATACTTGTTGAATAACACGCATTTTCACTTCTTCCACGCACAGTAAACGTCTATTTAGACAAAGACTTTGTTTTATTTTTGCACTTAAATTGTTGACGGCCTGGTCTATCAAGATTCTAATAAGATGTAATTTTCTATAAACTCTACTCACGCTAATGGTATCGTAGGTGGTCTTTTTCAAGGGCAATATATTGTTTCCGTTCTTCAGCAGGACCAATGATCTGATGGCGAACTCCAAAGCCAGTTGCTGGTGAGCGTCGCTCTGGACGAAATCGTCGGGATTGAGAGACGCGTATTGAACCATTTCCGGTGGATCGAATTCGCCCAACAACATTCTCACGTAGAACAGTGGCTTGACCGCTGCGATGACCGTCTCGTTGGTAAGCAGACCCTGGGCAATGGCTTGCGGTATTGTCGTATAGGTGTTGTTAGGGTATTCAGTACACACTTCAAGGTTGGTGCCTTAGAAAATTAAGTAGATTAAATTTAGTGTTGTGTGTGTAATCGTATTATTTTATTATTTCCTTTCATAATAAAGAAAATGACATATGCACAAATTAATGTTAGAAAAATCAACTGTCGCTTTTACTCAAAATTGAACGCGCCACTTTCCGATGAATTTTTGTTGGCGGTTGGACATTTATTAGAAAAATTGAACATGGCGTTCGTTTTGAAGCGGGGCAAATCTAAGAAAGGTTAACTCCTGTAACATCATCAGTATTTGGGACTTGCCCATCACTGATGTTCTCACCAACGCTTCATATTTCTCTTATCATCGACCTCTGCTGGTTTTAGTTATCTTTGCACATTATTTTTCGCACACCTGTGCCGTATACTTCCTCAGACAAGATCGTTTAAAGTCTGACCAGAATTTGTGAACTTAAGGACATATTCACGGCAAAATAAAAAATAACCAACATCACAAAAGTTCCGAAAATCAATTCCACGTCTCCCAGACGTCACACGTCTTAAAAGAGAGAGCTACCCTCCTCACATTTTGTTTGGTACATCTTGTAATATTTCTTTTCAAATCATGATTGGATGCGCTTTTTTCCAATACCTGCGTTGATGCAAGCGGCAGCCGTTGAAGGTGGATCGGAAGTGTAATGGTGCATGATGCGTACGTTAACAACGGCGTCTTCATCACTCATAACGTATCCCTTGAATCCCCATTCGGTTCGCAGGACGTCAGTCAACAGCTGAGAATTGGCGCAAGCCGGAATTCCATTGATGCTATTGCGTCACAATATCGATATCGATCGAAAAAGATAATCTTAGCGTCTTCCGGTCTCTGCGGAAACTATATACTTAACTATAATGCGCTATATTAACATTTACCTATTGTAACTGCACATGATGCTCAGCGACCCGGCCTTAACACACTCGTGGAATGCCGGTTGAAATGTCACCCGCCAATCTCGCTCGGAAACCTTAAAATGTTAAAATGTAGAATAATCTGTCTAAAATCACTAAATTAGTATTTTACTGTTTTGGTCAGAGTGCAGGAATTTCTTAAATGATGATTAATTCATGATGTAGAATGTATATGGTATGATCAGCCACCAGGATTAAATAGCGTCTATAATCATATTTGTATTTACCAGTGCGTCGAAGCTCATTCGGGAAACAGGAATATCTTCAGGTCCGCCGTGGACGTCAAAGTGTTTACATCCAGCATTAGCTCGAACGTATCTGGGATCGTTACCCTGGAGGCCTTTAACGAAAGCTGCCGCCAGTTGGCCGGATAAGTACGGGTCCTCGCCATAAGTTTCCTGTGGAAACATAAATTTATAGTATTTGCTATCATTACATTTTGCGAAAGCTGATACATATAATTAAAAGTATGGAAGTAAAGAATGAATTCAGTATTAAAACCGCTTAACCAATTTTTAGTCCATTATTTTAGCTCCACACCCACTATGCACGTTTGCCTTTAAATAGTCATACTCTTACATCATAAATTCTTCTGCAATCAATTCTATTTTAGCGAGGATTTCAGAGACTTTTCGCATATCACACATTTGGATAAATAAATTTGATAATTACTACATTCAGGACAAAGTTCGGGATCTTGTGGAATTGTCACTGTAGACTTCGTGACTGCTTCGTTGTTGTTTTCAATAATTAAAAATCAAATAAAATTTTATATTTATTAATGCACTTCTCGTATTACAGGGGCGTCGTTGGACAACCCTTGAGAATGGACCAGTTTCGAAATCATGCTCGGGATTTTTAATTATCGAAGAACCATGATGCAGTCACAAACCTATATCTACAGTGTTAATTGAACAAGACCGCGAATTTTATCCACAATGTATTAGTTACATTTATATAAAGTTTTCGCAAGTTTTATTTTTAATAATACGACTGACCCTGTAATACGCGAAGTGCATTAATAAATCTCGAGTAGTATTAATAACCTTGTTGCCGCATCATAGTATTGTGTCCAGCAATTTTTTCCATCGTTTGGTTAGACATTGAGCTAGATTTATTAATTTAAAAGAAATATAAGAAATTACCTGATTACGTCCCCAAAGTGGGTGACGCATAATGTTGATAACCTAAAGATAAAAAACAATATATCAATCACGAAAAAATTGTTCAGGTACACAGATAATTTTTTCAGGTGTGATTGTTCGGGGAGGTCAAGTACCGGGCTGAAGCAGGATGCACCTTTGTGGTTGCCATACTCGCCATTAGCGGAATACTGATTGAATTTGGCACGAACTTCATTGGAAGTGGCTTCGGCCATTCGATACATTATGTCTGTGCTAAAATATACAAAGAAGCATTTATCATTTTAACCAATATCACATTATTTGTCTGTGCTATTATTGTCATCGAACTATCACTGATTAATAATGTTAGACCCAGGCGAAGCAGATCTTACCGATAAACCGATAAATTGTAATTGTAACGAAATTTATCTTGTAGTGTTATTCACTACAGTGACTTGAAACAAAAAAATATATCTACCTGAATGTGGCGGCGAGACCAATGGCCATAGGAAAGGAAGTAGCCGGACCAGCTTCGACGTCTCCGCAGAGACACTCAGTGTTCCAACTGTACTATTAATTTTTATAAAAAATATACAGTAAAATAAAGTAAATGTAATGTTTTTTCAAAAATGGAGGTTAAACTATTTACTGGATTGATTCCGAGGCGAGGAATGGCAGGGGTCGGTCCCGAACCAGGGCTAGTTCCTCCTCTGGCCATCTGCATAGCGATCTCATCCTAAAAAGATAAATGCAAAAATTGCAATTCAGTTGCGACGAATTTCGATTATAATGCAGGTGGATGAGAGAATGTGTGATTCTTTCGGCACCTTATTTAAATTATTATTTTGAAAACAATTTATGAACACATTTTCTGGAATAAATGTATCTCATTAAAATATGTTATGTGCACTTGGCAATTCTCAAATTAGTTTAGCAATATTTACGATCGTCAATCTGCCAACCAAGTCGTCGACTCTCTCGTTCCATTGCAGAGTTGGATCCTGGAACGGATAATCCTGGGCACAGACGACCAGCAAAAACGATGCCACTGTCACTGCGATGGTCACGCTTGCCATGACCGCTTCTGATTCGTGGGTGTTTTTTGGTGCTTTGATATGGCTAATGATCCTGCACACACCTTCTCGGGTGCAAGAGAGAAGTCGAATTTTCGTAGCTAAAAAAATGCTCTTTTATAGACACGTAGACACGGCTTATAGGGAATGATGAAGCTCTTATAGATAAAATAATGGCGAAAACATTTTAAATCACCAGATAACAAACTCAGGGACAAAACCGTGTTAAATAGAAGACGAGCTGGCCAGGCTCCATAAATAAAAATAATAAACTGCATTTTGGGAAACGTACATTAAAAGACATCACCCTTTCTCCTTCGTCATAAATTTAAAAAAATAGAAAACATTTATGATTTCGAGACTATACTCAAAATAACGTTTTCGGAAGTTACTTTATTCTCTGTCATCAGTCGCATTCGTGGTGGTTCTCCTAATATGCATTTTCGAAAAGTCATAAGATGATAATGACAATAAACAAAAGTTTATTTAAATGCCTGATAGTAGTAAGACAATGTAGGTCATTATTATCTGATCATATATTATAACTGTAACGGATGAATTACATTGTCTTACTATCAGGCATTTAAATAAACATTTGTTTATTGTCATTATCTTGATATTCATCTCTTTATTCAATGCATATATACGACTCGTCGTAGTCGTCGTTGGTTAAGCGACAGACTGTGCTTCGGCGGTCCCGGGTTCGATTCACGGCGCGGGCTCTCGGTTATTCGATCCCGGGGTATTGGTGAAAATGTGTCCTTCACATAAGAGGGGTACGGAAACTCCTGTTACATATAAAATTATAAAATAGACTTCAGTAAATTTTAAAAAAATCACAATCTTCTTAGTTTGAAAATATTAATTTTTCATTAAATAACTTGATATCGTGTTCTATATTTTTAAATTTCACGACAACATGATTAACATGTTTAACAAACGTGAATTATTAAAAAAAAAAATTCGCTTTATATCCCTGCAGGAGTTTTATTTATTTATAATAATTATTTATTTATTTCACTTAATGTTAGAATTAATTAAACAAATAACAATCAGGAGTCAGATTGATGCAATTGACTCGAGATGTGAGGTTGTGGCATTTCCCACATCTCAATCCCAATCAGGGTTCCCTGGATAGGATATGGGACTTACAGGCCTGAGTCGGACATTTCGCTCAGTTGGTGCGCTCCGCCATGGTCTCTCGAAGAATTTCCGAGGTCTGGCTTGAGAATTGAATCCGTGATCAAGGACGTAATAATCTGATTGTATAGCTTTGAGAGTGAAATAACCAGCAAGCAACTTAACAAACAGTTGAAATGAATGTAGTCTTATAATCCATTTTCATAAATTATCGAATATTCATGGCTAACTTTTAATAAAACAAATCAGTACTTTCGCACAAATCTAATCACGTTGCTGCGTCATTGATCGTGTTCCTTTTTATTGTGAGTCTCTAAGACACTATGAGTATTTTGGTTTTCGCTTCATATTGCATTTGTAGTGTAAATTGATACAATGTACCAATGCAGACAATCAGCGATTAATTAATTAAATCGACATCGCATTTACAATTGTCACAACCTACTTTAAAGTTACTTAAAAAATTAGCCAATCTAAAGGAAAACGATTCGGGCCAGAATCTATAAAAAAAAAATCGACGATGAATTTGTGAGACTCGATAAATAAAAAATGTAATAAGTGTTACTCAAATCTTATGCCTTTGCTTTGAAAAAATACACCAATGTAATAAAACTTTTCGAATTTACACGCACCGCCTTAAGTCATTTGACTGATTAATTGAGCGCGAATTCGTCAAATGTGTACCACTACCAAAAGACTTTCTAAATCCTAATCGGGGATGACAATTTAGGTAAACATCAATTCTCGAGCAAATCATGCATTTCAAATAATGGACCGTGCTTACTCAATAAAGATCAGCGGCTAAATACCAGTGATATAATTTCTCCCTGATTTAAAAGATTTTTTTAAAAAATGACACCCTAAAGTTATTGCCAAAAATATGCGAATGCACAAAAATGAAATAACTCGGATTCACAAATGCGCTAATATTATGCATACATAAGCTGAGAAACGATTCAAATTAAGAAAAACGAGCAATTTATATTTCCGTCTTAATTTTAACAATATGATGATGACAAAGATTTTTGTAGCGTGTGTGTTTATTAACAAATTTAGCTGCATGCTTTATTTGAAATATTTACAATGCATAACAAACTGTTTTTGATAGTGTTGTTGAATCTAGTTCGCTTGAATTGTGAAGCTCGATTGCAAAACGTTGCTGCCGACTGTGACGGCTTGGTTTGGTTGCTGTCCACCGAGATACACGTTAATGCCACCTGGAAATAATCATTAAGAAAATTCTTAGACGAGCGCTCTGTTTTAGGCATTTGTGCCAACAATAATGACAAACAATAAATGAGAAGCAAGAAATATAAACTTTTATCTTTAAACTGCAGCAGAGTTTCAATAGAGTCAGAGATCATACCTGGTTGGACGACAAAGCCGGTGCCGTCTACATAAACGGCCATCTGATCCGGAAGAAGCTGGTATTGGAAGACGTAAGTGCTTCCGGCTGGGATGAGAACA
>JAQGBY010006310.1:0-13327 GCA_034698785.1 Mycogona germanica
AATGAGCTCAAGTATAACTAGGTTTTTTCCCGATGAGTTTGAACTGTCGATCGGCAGACGGCGCTGCTGGTCACATCACATTTCGAATGTGTTCGGTTGATGGTTGCGTTGTACTTTTCAGAACATTCAGGCACCTGATCTGAATTTGAAGAAAGCACCAACGATCTCGAAAGCCCGCTTTCCCAACATTTAAATGACAATTGAGATCTCTCGAGCATTCTCAAGAGGTCACAAGTGTACCAAGGTATCACTTCTCATGTTTATGTGCGTGCCTCCAAAGCAACTACATCGAGCTAGATATTTACTAAACCAACATAGGTAGATTGATTGTTGTAGTAGTATATGATTGGAGAACAATCGATAGTTTATTTTTGACGAATGGGGATCACTTATAGCACCTCTAATTACGATGTGCCGTCACCTACTCCAATTGTAAAAGCGCCACCTACTACTGTGTAATTCGCAGCGTCAATGTTCTTCGTTTAGTCCATCAAAACCATGTACTGGTATATGAGGTAGTGAATTTAATAGTGGTGTTACTCAATTTAAAAAAAATAGTTATGGGCAAAAATGTAAACTTGCCATGTGAAATTGTTCTGAATTGTTGCGTATAACTTCTCTTGTAAGTTGCAGTAATATAAAATGGCACCAACTGCACAACCTAGTACTACGACTAAGAAAATTCAGCGAATTATGACATTCATCGAATCGAAAGTTCAACGAATAGTGGTAGTCGACTTGTGAAATTGTTGAACGAAATTGTCACGAAACCCAAAGCTTTTCTATAGCGCCGATAGAGGGCATCAGAAGTGTGTTAGATAATCGGAACTGCTGTTTCGTTATCAGGAAGAGTGGTGTAGGTAAGTTTTTATTAATCTTAAGTGACAAACAAACCTGCCCAACTTATAAGTAAAAAAAAAGACAATAGATAGAAACTCATCTATTTCAATACTTTTGCCAATGCTTTCAAAATCAATTCAATCAAAAATAAAAAATAAATACGTAACGAATTTGAGGCTCTGGAATTTATTCCAACCTTTTTTGTAGAACCTCTTGTTTCTCAATCCGAAAAAAAAAACGAGTTACACCACTATCAAATTCACCGCCTCATATGCAAGTGACCTTGACAACGTTGTTGAAATTTTTACGATAGCGCCTCCTCGTGGCCAGACGCTAAATCATTATTCCGCCTTCTGTGGGGTCCGAATACCAAGGTCACTTTCACCTATCCTCTGCAACTTTTTTTTACTCGGGTACGTTGTTTTTCTGATCATAGGTTTATAGGTAGGCGAAATAAACGCTTAAGGTTCTCGTCAAAGAATAAAACTACCTCTCTCCACATTCCGTAAAAGTTATGAGAACTACAGCGGCACGAATTCTTGGAACTTTCAAAAATAACAATTTCTTGTTTTATTCAAACAGAACAAACTTAAAAGTGACCGCCACAAAGGGCTTTCTTTCCACGCCGCTTTCTTGTTATTGTTAACTTTTTACTACTTCAAATAAGAATACAATTAAATGGTTTTTATATTGAGATATTGAAAGTGCTACTATAAATTTCGATCTCAGCAAAATATATTTTTTTATTCACAACAGGAGTTTCTGTACCCCTGTTGGTGCTTTGGCACAATGTGAGTGGCACAATTAAAATAAATATTAAAAAAATATATGAAAATGATGACACAATTTCTGATCATGGGCATAGATGTGAGCAATTGTGACTTCTGTATTCTAGACCGTTGTTGTCGTTGATTTCAATCTTTTGACAATGGTTTCCATTCACACATACCTCTGTGACAAGAAAACGATATGCACGCCACTTTATTTGATGGGATTCCACTGAACTGAATAAAGAATCATATCAAAACAACAATGCAACACTTAACCTTCTCATGTTTATTTCCACTTTTCTATTTTGACAATTTCGTTTTTTTGTTTTTGTTTTTCAGAGCTTCAACAAATCCCATGGTCATGAGCGCAGTCCATTCCTCATCCATCGAACAAGGAGCAATTAGCAGCGCCACCTAGAGGGCCCACGCCACAAGCTTTGCATCTACCCATTGTATCACGAAATGGAGGCCAATAAGAGTTCCAAAATTCCACGCAGGGTGGGTCAGGAGCCACGTCAACCTGCTTCAGTTCCACGCACTAAAAAGCGCAAGGGGAAGGGTCCAGCTAGCACACCGAGCGAGGAGGCGTCATCCGCCATTGGGGAACCGGCCAGTCCAGCATCAGCTCAGGTTGAGATACCCTTTGTCACCAGCACACCAGATCCAACCAAGAAGGGAGGTAAAGCTCGTTCACGTATCCCACGAGTTAGGACGCCCAGCACAGGCCAGGAAGCCAACACCACACCCGTCACAAAGAAGGCCAACACAAAGCGTCATTCAAGTAACAGTAGCAACGTCTCCCGGACAACTACAGAAATCAACGATTCGGTGTCTGTCTCCAGTTTCACTGCTAGTGAGACCACTGGAGTTAGCTTTGGCGCCAAAAGTCACACTGAGATCCATCACGTGGAGGAGCAAGCTCAGTCAACCACCATGTCAGGCCAAGAAGCTGAGCTATCAGCTATTGTTGATGACCAAGATGCTTTGCCACAAGAGCCATACCACGCCAACCTCGGTGATGTGTATCAAGGTGACGTCAATGTGATTGATGGAGAGCTGTCTCAGGTTGAGATGGTAGTTGACAGCAGTGACCAGGAAGCAGAAACAGAATATCTAAAGGTTGATCGTATTCCTGGAGGTGGACTAGTCCTTGTCAAATGTGAGGCAACAGATGCTACTAATGATGGGGAAGTTGAACCTGAAATACAGAATCGGGTAGCCACTGGGGAGTCAAACACGGATTGGAACAGTCCGAGCAAACCGGAACAGGAAATACTTTACCAGCAGCAAAGTCAGGGATCACATTTCCAGTCCAACCAAGAAATGCATTATAATGAGCAGCAGGAGATGATCATTAAAGTTCAACATGAATCCCATCATTATCAACAGAAACAAGAAATTCGGTTTCAAGATCAGCATGAAACACATCACCAAGAAACACACACTGTTCAGTATCAAACAACACGGCAAACAAAATATCAAGAGAAAAGTGAAATCCATTATTCTGGTAATGTAGATGGGAGATTTGTGGATGAATATCAGGACGACTGCCAGATCAAAGCACCTGGCAAGAACGACCAGGAAGAAATTGAATGGAACAAACAGTGTAAACCAGACATTGAATCTGAAGAATTCATTGAAAACTTAGAGGCCCAAATTGTCAGTGGCCTTCCAGAGTTTGAAGCCAAATGTAATGAGGAGGCAGAAACTGAATGGCGCAAACATTGCAGACCGGACATTGATTCTGAAGAATTCATTGAAAACTTAGAGGCTCAAATTGTAAGTGGCTTGCCAGAATTTGAAGCCAAATATAATGATGAATCTGTTCATATGCTTGTGGAAAGTGATGAACCCAGAATTAAGGATAATGTAGTAGTTCCTGAATCTGACATTCAACCTATGATACCTATTGATCCTGAAATGGATTCCAGCCAATATCGTGAACCTGAAACATATGACAATGAAAATTATAATCAGGAAGTTGACCCAAATGACAATTATGAACAGGCCATAAATACAGATACAGAAAATTTTCAGCAGGAAATTGGTGTCAAAAATGAAAAATACAGTGAGAAAGAATTTGCAACTTGCCCAGAAATACTGGTACCTCATTTGGAATCATTTTCTGAATTAAGTAAGCAAGAAGTTGAGTGGACCATGGATAATCAGGAAGAGAATGACGACTTCAACGAACATTTACAGGTCACAGCTCATGAAGCAGATAAAAACAAGTCAATTGAACACTATAACGAATATCATGAACAAGAAATTAATTCAAATAATGATATTTTTGAGCACATGTCTCAATATAAGTCCTCAGACTATAGTGAAACAAAAATTGAGCAAAACACAGACATTCCTGATCTTCATTTGGAGGCATTTTCAGAATTAAGTGAGCCTAACAGTGAGTGGCCCTTGGAGGGCACTCAAACGGAATCCGGTAACCATAATTCATGTAAAGTTGATGAACCACTTTATATTAATAAAGCTGAACTTGAAAACACACTCCAGAGTGATGAGAATAATCAATGTTATGACTATTCAGACCCGGATCACAAAATAAGTGAAGTGGAGCATGTAGTGCCAGTGGAAAACAGCACATCTGATGCTGCCTCACCAGAGAATTTGAATTGGCAGCCGCCCATAGTGGCAGATGCAAATGATGAAATCATCCTTGAAGAAGATGTCAATCATGTAGCTGAACATATGGACCACTTTGATGACAGCAGTGCCACAGTGGCTGATAGTGGAATTGCATTAGAGCCAGATTCATGGCAGGGAGGTATTGAAGACAGTGGGATGGAAAGTGTGCCTTCGTTCTCTATGGAAACTGATACCGATCAGGCACCATCATCACTTGAAGCAGATACAGAACCAGCTATGTTGCCACCAGAAATCGGTGTTAGACAGCCACAGTCTGAGATTGATGAGCCATATGCAGTTGAGTCAACAAAATCAGGTGATGCCAATGAAATAGTAGAATCAACATCAAAATCTGTTCAATCAAATATCCATCAAGATATATCACCTGATGAAGAGCTGATCATAAGGGATGTTTATGAAGAACATATAATCCAACCCTTATCACTAGAAGCAAATGGCGAACGGTTGATAATCCCACCAGATGATTCCAGTTCTGACACCATTTTTGTCGTGTCAGATGTAGACAGAAGCAATGCCTGCACACCTGAAGGGCAGGCCCTTGTACCAGAACTGGTGGTGTCGTCTCCATTCTCGCCTGAAGTGAACATTGAACGTGTGCCATTCCTGACAAAGTCTAAGCCTAGATGTGTGCCATATTCTGCAGTTTCTGATGTGGAAAAGGAGCACCTTGATCGTGCCAATATCGCACTGCAACAGAAACCCCAGGCAACACCAGTGACACCACCCAGTGACTCTCCAGCCAGTGGTGTGAGGGTGTTATCAGCTAAAACATCACACATCCTGGCCACCAGTAACATGCTGCGTGCCTGTCTCGGTCGCTCCTACGATGAAAGATGCCACCAGCAGGTGTCACCAGGTTCATCATCTCCCATCCTTCTTCGTCCGGCCAAGGTGATCGATGTTGACCATGAAGGAACCAACTGGGTGCTGACACCACCTGAGGAGATCACCAATTTGGCAGTTTTGGAGCAAATGGTGAGTTAAGCAATAAAATAAATCTTTCATCTTTTTTCAGTCAGTCCTGATGGTCTAACACAGCAAAGTAATTGGTTCAGCCTCCATAGTTGTACGGGCAGAAAGTGGAAAGATGTTGGTTGGGAATACTTGGAATCCTGAGATTCCCTGAGGAGTCCAGAGTACAATATTGTGGTCCTCATTGTGACATATTGAGTACCCAAAAATGTCATAAGGCTTTTATGGCAAGTAAGTTGAAATTAATGAGATATGGCCTGCTGTTTCCAGTGCAAATATCACAACATTGATAAAAAAGTTATGCATTGACACACTTCCTGTTCAAGAGATAGAGGGTAGTTTTTGCAGACTTTAAGGGATTGATTCAAAGCCATTTCTTCATTCCACATAGCACAATCTGGATTGCAACATTTGGTTATATTTTATATTTTTTCCAAAAAAATTACAGTACACTGAAGAATTACAATTGACTTCAATTTGAAGTTCCAACTCTGGGTCAAATTGGTCAATTTCCTGAAAAAGATCCTAAAATTAAATGTAAGAGTAGTCTTAGAAGATCACCGGGTAAGGAGTATACTTAATTTTAAACGGATGATTAACAATGGCTTATAAGTTCATAATAACAGTGGCTAATATTAGGTGTTACTGCTTGAGGCGGTGATTGTAAAATGCATGTTCATATTGAGCAGCTTTAACTTTTGAATTAATGCAAGCTTTGTAATAAAAAGTTATCAAATTTAGTCGCATATAGTAATTTTTTTTTTATTACTAATGTCAGTTTAGAATGTTGTTAAACAGTGAGTTACCTAACCGTTAAACGATTTGCAATTTTTATCATAGGACGTAGCAAACAAATTTACTTGCATAGGTGAACGAGCACTGGACAAAGTCGTGTTTTACATATTTTTCGTGTGTGGTTAACGTTTTAGAATACTTGAAAATGTTTGAAGTAATACATCAATTAATACACCTTTTTCAAAAAGTGATAAAAATGTTCAAACTCAAAAGTTATTCAATATCCTCCAAAGTAAACTAAATTTTTCCTAAAAATAATTCAGAAGGCGAATGTCATATCCGCCATGGGCATAGCCCAGGGCTGACTCCTCATTACCTGTTTTCGCTACAAGATTTTGAATGCTTGGGGGACAAAAGCGCTCGTCCGTGTCTAGTTAGCCGGCTTCCCCCACCCAAACACCGCAAACAGCTCGGACACCTAATGCTAAACATTTGTAACCGAAACTTCCAGTTGAAGATAGCGACCTCTGGTGGACTTGGTGGACACTGGAGGTTTGTTACGTGACTAGGTCGTAGTCAGGTTCAGCATCGGCCCGCATGTGGCTGAATAATAACGGTCTGGGGTCTCAATAGTCTAGGGCTGAAGCCCCGCATGGGCAATTTTTTCTAAGGAAACTCACAATGTAATTAAAAGAATGGTCACTTACATCTTGGTCACGACATTGATAAAAAAGTTATTTCTTGATAGTTTTGTGAACTTTTTAGTTTTTCTTGGCGATCAACAGAACAAAAACACATTTTGACGACGGAAATATTTGATAAAAATATGATACATTATTTTCATTAAAAAATGTTAACAAATTCCTGTATTTTCTAATTTATTTCGAAAGTTTATTAGAGAAATGATTTTTTTTCTACCGCAGAATGTCACAACTTGGCACGACTGTCATCATTGGCACATTCGGATTCGGTTACATTGGATACTTGAGCGCACTCTGGTGGGGAACGGTGTTACTTTATGTATTAAATGTCAGCGCCCATGGGGATCGCCATTTTGAAAACACATGCACAACTAGCGAATGAGCACAACATCCGCCATAGCAGACGGCTTTGCACTCAAACAACCAGCCAATATTATCGACCGCCCCATTCCCCCGCTCACCTGGACACGCCCCAAATCCCACCTGCAAAACGCACGCTCAAACGTCAAATTCGGCCGTCGACCTCGCGTTTCGGAACGGCATTGCGCGACGCGCCGGCCCCCGGTGAAACCTGTTTGATGCGCGGCGAGCAAATCGTCTACGCAAACTGCATGTATCTCCCGTCGGCGAATCGATCGCTTTTTCGCCGCTGACGTGTCAGGTCGTACTCGCGGTCTGTCGAATTGGCGCGCAAAATCATCCTGAGCCCCCTCGCCTCCCAAACGCGGCGGAAAATCAGTTTAAAATACCCAGAAAATGACGTCACCGGGGGGAAATAGAATACAGAATGGTCCAATAATATGCGACCGCCAAAATATATTTATCTTTGCGAAATCGTGACCAATACTTTTAAACTTACGCGTCAACATCTTGTTTACAAACTCCATAGTCACAGATAGCGCTGTTTTCAAAGTTTATTAAATGTGTGGGTTTCAAAATGGCGCCAAGTAAAGATGACCGAAAGTAAACAGGAATGCTAATTAATTTTTAAAGAGTTTCCGGGAGAAAGTATGATCGATTAGCAAAATTGAATTGACCTGTGCCGTGCTGACTACTAACCCCACGTACGTGAAACATTAGGGTTAGCCTACACCTGGAAAACGAACCGAATGACAAATTAACACACTGACAACAACAATTTCAAATATTAATCGTGACCATATGGAGACACTAGGACTAGGCGAGACCAAAAACAGATCAGGATTAATCGTCAATGCCTAGCCACTACCTGTAACATTTCGCAAGCACCTGACACCAACCTAAGAGCGCCATCTTGTTTAGCCAAGGTTGCCAAATAGGGATAAGTTGCCCATGGCTAGCGCGTCATTTATTCGCCGTGTATTCCGAAAAGGACAACTTTTTGTTTCATTTCAAAAATTAGCTAAAACATTTACAAATCAAGTCACATTTTCAATTCAGTCAAGTCACATTTCTCAAAGATATGTTAAAATATATTTTGGTGCCCATTTTATTGGGCAGCCCTGCATAATATTTCAATTCATGGGCATCCACGAAAAAGTGTGGAAAACTAAATGGTTGAGGAGAGCTATTTAATTTTGTCATTCAATCTAGCGGTAAAATTTACTATTAACAGCTTCAAAATGCGCTTCAGTGGGTGGAGGCATGTTCAAACAATAATTTCAGATTAATAACTCAGTGCCAGAATAATTTGCTTTCACCTAATTGTTTCTCTGGAACTCTATATTACTTGTTGCAAATTTTTAACAATCTCATTATTTTGGATATTATTAAACAAAGTTAAATTATCAAAATCAATATATCAAAACCCTTTATTATTATCGATATAAATTGACACTTTAATCCGCCAGATAATATATAAATAATTGAAAACAAGTCCAAAACAAGTTCTAAATATACATTTTTTTAAAAATCAACTGTAGTCAACCGCACTACAGGCGTTATGTACCCCTCATGGTGCTCAAGCACTATGCGAGGGGCACCTCCAGTACCCCGGGATCGAAACTCGAGAGCCCGCGCCGGGAATCGAACCCGGGACCGCCGAGCCCACAGTCAGTCGCTAAACCAACTGGGCTATACGACGAGTCGTTGACATAATTGTGTAAGCACCCTGTACAATATCGCACCTGGCTTACTTTTAAACGAATATAAATGACAGGTGTCGCCCACGCATGCGCCGTAATGGGTTCGTTGATTTATTTGCTCGTTACGCGGACAATGAAACGCTTGATTAAAAAGGAATGGAGGAGGGGGGACAGAGGGGACAGGGGGGACAGGGGGAGGGAGTTGTTCCCGGAGTTCCTCACGGCCCGAGTGAACCCGCCTCGCCGACTTGATTGGCAGACTGGCTTTTCAAGTGCTTCCACGCTGTGAGGATTATTTTCAATTAATTTTTTAAGAGCTTTCCTCGTGGTTGATACTGCTGATAACGTTTATGGCCTCCAGGGTTTCTGGCCAAAAGCCGCATGGTCCTGTTTCTCAAATGTTCATTTGCCGGTTACACCGCAAAAAAAAGTGACTAATGAAAAGAATGACTTTAAAGAGCTAACGCCATCCTGTAATAGTCCTTAAATTCAGTCAATATGTGATCGAATATAATTATGAAATCTTCTTTGCACGAACATGTTAAAGGGTTTCCTAGGTTTCTTTATAATTCGGTTTCAGAGTGATCACATTCAAATAGTGATCACATTTACATGTTGTACGGAGAATGTTACTTCAGGTATTCTTTTCATATAACTAAATTAACGACTGCCATGTTAAATTATGTAATTGTGCTTCATTGAAATAAATGTACAGTAGTACATTATAATCCTAAATGTCCGCTTCATTGTTTCTCTTTAATCTTTCTGTTCGAGAGTTTACTTAGTTCGACTTTAAGAAATTGAATACAATTTTATATGTAGATAATTTCTCAAATTTGTAATCGAGTGCAACTTATTTCAGATCTCCATTTTGTGTATGTCCCGAGATATCAGCCGTTGAAGTTTTAAGCATTGCCATTTAAAAGGGAAATTCCAAGATGGCGTCTCCACTTGACCAAAATGGCGCTGTCGTCGCTTTCACGTGCGCCCATCACGTGCTACCAGTGATGCCAGCTACATTTTCCACACTAGATCCCGAATTTATAATTATTATTTAATTAATGCCTCTGAATATACTACAGTTGCATTTCACAAAATAGGAACTTAGTGTTTCCTCAGGACAAGCTGTAGTGGCGATCAATTGTGGACCTTTTCATCGGACCGGGCCTAGGAAGCGCAATTTAATGATTCTATTGATGATCCCAAATTCTTCTTACCTTTCAACCAACTATGCGCTTATATCATGTGATTGACCTGTCATGTTATTTATAGAGTTTACCGTTTTATGATGTGGATATCGACTAAACTAATATCGTCGCAGTAATGTTGACAGTGTGTGTGTGTGCACGATCATTAATTACATTGTTCCCCGTTTCCTTTTTTCTTCTTCCTTCCCCTTATCCAGCTGGAATCTGCCAGCAACTATGAGCAGCGACGGCGCATCCGTGCCCGGATTCGAACCCTCAACAAGAACGTTGACGGTGAGTGCGCTGTCCATCCTGGATACCGTAGACCCACGCCCATCAATGCCCGTTAGATGATCTTTTTTACAAACCTCACTTGAAAAAAACATAAGCCCCGGCAAAAGGGCGTATTACTCGCAATGAATGTTCTCCATTCTTGCAGGGACACGAATCCGAAATAAAATTAGCCACGCCCTTTCAGTTTAATAATTTTCATTTTACTTAACAGATATTAATAAGAGGTTGATTTTTAGTTCATCACGAATCCAAGAGGTGATTGTTTCGGTTGCACAGAGAACCATTTTGCTTCTTTTGCCCCTATATCTATATCTTGTCATCTCAGATGCTTGAGATAGTTCAGATGCTTCTAAGAATATCAGGTAAATCCAAGATTGTGTTGCTAGAACACTTGTTTACCTTAGAAAAGAGAAATTACAAGATATTGTGGCACCATTTACATTATTCGCCATCTTTATGCTCTTCCGTCATTCATGTATGCATTCATTTTTATCAGCTGAATAATTTTGCAGAACTAATACTGGTCCTGGGTATGGTTTCCCGACTAATCTTCGGTGCGAAGAAAAATCTTCGTCGCCCTGTGATTGGCTGATTTGGTGACGTTTCGCGTTCGGATTTACCTTAACGTCACCAAATCAGCCAATCACAGGGTGACGAAGATTTATCTTCGCACCGAAGATTTGTCAGGAAACCATACCCAGTATTCCTATTTCTCAATTATATTCAAATTTCAATCCCATGTTGTCTAGTGGTTAAGATACCTGGCTCTCTTTTATGTCAACAGTTTCATTTTTGCCATCATAAAAGATTTTTATCCATATGTTTACATCTGCATTGCACAATTGAATACATTCATAGTGAGTTATTCATTCCAATTTTTAATGATGGAATAAATTCTGTGACATTGGACACTTTTTTAATGCAATGATATAATTATATCATAAGAAATATAAATTCCTTTCTACATATAATAATATTCTTGGTCAGTTTTACTAACTCTAAATGTTTTTTTCTGAAATATCTACACACGACTATCAGTTGCAATTACTACATTTAATTAAAAATTTAGTAAACCCATGATTTGCGATCATCCCCATGAAGTGTCACATTACATTTTATTAAATAGCTTTTAATAGTTTTTATGTGTATAGAAATGTGCACATTAATGGTAATTACAAACATGCGAATAACAATCTTCCGATAAAGTTAAAAATAGATTTTAATTGGTTCGACAATTCTATCGTTCTCAAATCAAAATCATGTTGATAATGAAATTTTTAAAAATCGTTTGCCTTATTATTACAAACTTTATTCATTTGTTTATTTTTATTCCTATTGGGGCTTCATTAAATAAATCGCAAATTAATACATATGTATGCATTTTGTATTTTAATATGAATCTAATAAATGAAATACAAAAATGGTTATTATCAGTTGTGATTGTCTTATGTTTTTTCACAAACCGATTTCAAATTGCTGAAACATGCTCTGTGATATCACTAAATGATTTTTTATGAAATATTTCGCGATAAATGTATTTCTTTATTTAGTAACCGTTTCATTTTTTAAAAACAAATATTAAAAAAATTAAATTGGATTAATGTTTAATGAAAATGATAATATTTTTATACTCATTGCGGCTGCTATTGTTATCAAAAGGAGACTTAGAAACTTTAAGTGTAGCTTTTTGGTCAAGCATATCTCCGCACTTGCAAAGCAATAGACATGTACCGATTCATACTTCCTATATCAGGCTATTGTAATGTAATTAACTGATATATATTATGAAATAATTGCTGTAATTAATTTTCTCGAAAGATTGCCAAGACCTTAGTCATATCGACGTAATGATTTGGCAAATGTTTTGTTGGCGGCTAACCGTTGAAGGTCAACCTACACCTCTTTAGGATGAGTGCTAAATTTAATTTCCCCTGGTTCAAATTTATCGAACAGCAAGAAATTAAATTGTTTGGCCAACAATTTAAATTTTTATTTTAAAAAAAAGAACTGAGAAAACGCTACTAAAGCGTGCACAACTCATTCGCATTAAAGTTGGGCGCGTTCAATTAATGGGTCAGTTTTCGCGTTGGACGCAAAAATTAGTTTATCTGATTTTGAACAAATATTGATAAAAAGTGAATTATTTTGAAATGTGATAAAAAATGATTAAATTTTGGGCCAGACTTTTAAAATCTTAAATTGCATCTGGCGGCAACAATCTGAACTAAATCCATTCAATGGCGATTGCGGAAAGGATCGACATCCGGTTTCTGGTTCCGGTTCCGGTTTCCGGTTGAGAGTGACTGGCGAATGCGCATGCGTGGGGCCGCGCCGCCATTGAATAATTGTGCAATTGAGGGCACGCTTGTATATTCAGACGCTGTTAAAATGTGCACATAGATTCTCGTCTCTTCCCGACTGTGACGATTTCATTTTCGGCTTTTGACAGGTCGCCAATTTATTTCTGTTGATTTTGTAACCCAGGCTCCTCCCCTCGGCCGTCGCCCGGCGTAGCCAACGCGCCCCTCGCCGCTTCCCGCCACACCAACCGAAATAGCGTCAGCACCGCCACCTACGTGCGAGTGGACCAAAGACAACAGCAGCTCGGTTTAACGGGACGATCACCAGATGGCAGCACCGGTCGCTCACCTCAGCATCTGCAGGTAGATCAACGTTTTCGGAAATTTGAGACCCTCAGCTCGCTTAGTTCACTTTGTTCCAAATAAAACGGGGTCACCCGTTTCACCCATTTAATCAGATTTTCTGAAATAATTTATCAAATCGGATGAAATGTTTTTTTGACAATTGAGTAATAATTGACACTGACTTTAGTCTTTCGAAAACGTCACACGTACTGGTGCCAGACGATATGAAGATTTTCCGTGTCGTTAGGATATCAATTAAGCGTATCAAACCTTTGACAATTTAAAACGCAAATTAGTTGTGAATTAAAACAGCATTTACTTCTTAATCCTATATTATCAAACAGAGATTTTGATTTCCCTGTCCGGAGGCTAACTCTCGAACGGATCAATGAAATGACATAAAAATTAACATGTACTTAGTAAACCATCATAATTCGCTAGCGACGGAATTTCAGA
>JAQGBY010006311.1:0-13323 GCA_034698785.1 Mycogona germanica
TGCGGTACATAGTTAGTTTTTAAGGCGCTGCCTATATTCTACTATGGTACAGTTAACGATATATCATACTATTTATTAAGGACATTGTTTCTAACAAGGTGTTTCATAACATTGGAAAATATATGTGTTTCAATAACTTGACAACAACCGAGGTATGAGAAATTGGACTGTTGTTATTTGGATGAGACCTCTCCCCCTGACTTATAAAATGCTTTCAACTTTGTTGAAAATGAATTTTTGATTGATGATTTAATTTTTATTAATGCGATCAGACGAATTGACAGCTTGTACAGTGGCGAGCGTGTTTGTCATTTGTGCCCGTGACGCGGGTTCGATTCCCGACCTCGATTCCTCTGCAATATTTCGGGCGCGAGAAATTCCAAAACACGCCATCCTTCGGAATGGAAGTAAAGTGGTGGGGACCAGTGACTGTACGATATCAGATACACATTAAAGCTCTTCACCTAGGTCGCATAAACTAAGCTTGGACTAGGCAAGATTACAGAGTCGTCCCCTGGGGATGTTTTAGGGGCGAATACGTTGGCGGATCTCCTTAATATCATGAGTGTAACCGGAAACGAAACGTTAAATGTTCCATGTAGTTAACACTGTGATTCACCATTTTGTTTAGCAATTGATTTTTACCCTAAATCATAGCTTTGCCGGTTCTGCCGTCAAAGGTTTACCGAAAACTTTGTTGGATTAGGCGATGGTCTCTCGAGGATGCGTCTGGCGAAAAACTGACGGCGCAGTTGCCGAAGCTCGCGAAATATATTTCAACCAATTAGAAATAACGTTCCCCATGGCAAGATGAGCGATCTATTCCGACATCCTTTACATTCCTGGAACTTCGAATATAATCTTAGCAACAAGGAGCATTGGAAGGAGGGGGGGGGGGCGTAAAAATCCCAACTCTCTTTCGTTCAAAGAAGCAAGTGGCATTATCAGCAACGCTCGACTATCTATCGATATAAAGTTGCCAAAGTTTGAAACGCCGGTTGCGTAAGATAACCACCTCCTGCAAATCGGCTCACCCCTTTCAGCCAAAACTCAAACCTATAGAGATCCTGTATTCAGTTGCGGACCCAAATATCATGTTTTGGGCTAATTTTCTAATTCATTTGAGATGTATGTTTCACGCAAGTTATTCGAGCCTGGCCACATTTTGCTCGAAAAATACGGTTAATGTATTCGTATGGCCAACAAGATCAATGTCGTAGACAACAGGTAAATTCGAGTTAATCTCCACTTATCATCAGATGTGACATACTTGAATTTCAACCCAAACTTGATTTTAAAACAAGCAAGGTTAAACCAATTTTATTGAACAGTTCCAATGAACCTGTACAATATTTGTGGGAGCAAAGAAAGGGTAAAGCCCAGCAAAGCCCAGGACACGACTGGGGGAAACGCCCTTTATTTATTTTATACTATCCGACGACATATTTTCTTTATAGTTGTAATTCTACGATACATAAAATATTTAAAGGCGATGCTTGTAATTTTTGTGGTAGCGTTTGAGGAGCTTCTGTCCACGAAATGGTCAGAATGATTCTTAAAACTACGACTACCAGAAAATCACAGACTGAAAATATCTTAAGAATATCGGCTGTGGGAGTAATTTCATGATCAAATTGCTTATATAGATTGCAATCAATAATTATATTATTGCCGGATCTGCCTTTGGGTCAATTAGACATTAAGAGTTTCGCCGTAATATCAAGATGGAAGCTTTCTAAGGCAAGATTAGTGGTTTCCGTTGATAGCCATGTATCTTATTTCTTGCTTAGCCTGTACCAGGAAAGACATAGTGCTTAAAGAATGTTTGACGGAACCCGGCAGCAAATAGAATATGTATATGACATTCTCGAATATTCATTATTGATACATCACTCGTAGATTAATTAAGTTGTACCCACCGCCATTTCCAACTCGCGCAATTTGCAATTAATCAGTCTTCAACATACTTCATCATGCTTACTGGGGTTCAAAGCGGACGATCGATACTTAGCTGTGCCGGGTTCGAATCCAGGCGAAGAGTCTCATTTTACTAATCCAATGGATCCAATGGATACTTATTTTTAAGAAGTGCCAGACAATTTTTAAAAGAAAATTCATCAACTGCCGTCGTTGTGTTTGGAGTTGAGGGTGGAGGTCTCAAGTAGACGCACCCTTATCTCTCTATCAGTACCCGGCGTCTACAAACAGAACGCCAACCCCCGGTTAATGCAAAATGTAAACAAGTGTGTGCTGTGCGAGAGCGAGTGCTCGCGTAATTATTTAACATGTCGCGAATTCCCGGCGGACGATTGGAGGATGGCACGTAAGAAAATATTTGGGCGACGCCGGTAGGGGGATTTCTTTCCACTGTGCGAGAAGAAAACTGTCTTCCACCGTGATCCGGTTGATCCGGAACCAGCCAGGGGATTCGGTTAATCCGCTCGACAACAAGGAGTTATCCCCCACACTCTAGATTCTCGTAGGCGAGAGAAAAATGTCGACGCTTTACCAAAAATGTGTCTTAACCATTTGGCCAAACGCCAGCCGAACTTCACCTTTGATTTAAATAAACGATTATTTCGCCCTGTGTTCCATATCTACAGTGTGCCTGGGTAGTCATCCATATGAATTACACAGCTAATATCTCTAAAGTGTCGATAGTTCCTCTCATCGTGTGGCAAGTCATTAAACGAAGAACTGCACGATTACGATGACGTTCGATTAATTTTTTGAAGGATCCGAAATAATTTATTGAATAAAAAATTGCAATTTATACAATCAAACTAAAATATAAATAATTGGAACTTCTGGATCAAGTGTCGCTGGTATCAATGGTAGCACGTGATTGGCGCTCGAATGTTCAGCGGTCCCGGGTTCGTTTCCCGGTAAAATAAAGTGGAGACGACGCCATATTGGAATTTTCCGGCAAAGCGATGACAATGCTTGCAACTTCAACGGCAGATATCTCGAGAAATACTCAAAATCAAGATCTGAAATAACTTGCACTCGACTACAAATTCGAGGAACTATCAACAGCTCAAATTTTATTCAACATAGTTATGTCGTTCGTAAGTAAACGTTAAAAAAGATAATTAAAAATGTGAGGACAAACTTTCAGGATTATAGCATAGATATTGGATGTGATCTGACCTTTTGCAATGATACTTTTTATTTTTATTATTAATTCACTACACTATACAGGATTTCCTGTATCCCTTGTGGTGCTTCGGCACCATGCGAAGGCCACATTTTCACCAGTATCCCGGGATCGAATAATCCAGAACCCCCACCGGGAATCAAACCCTGGATCGCTGAGCCGACGAGTCGTACTTCATCAATTTTTGGAACTCAATTTTGAGACGCATTTAAGGGCGCTGCGCATGATCATTAGATGGCACATTAGGAACACCTAATCATAACCAGTTCAAAAGAAACTATCGATATCGTCGATAATTCCCACAATCGTGAATGGTCGAATCATCGAACCCAACTGAGTCTCCAGAACGCCACCGGAGGGCGCATCCATGGGCCATACGAATTGTTACGTGAAGACGTGAACTCAAACGAAAATGTACAGATTAGTCCGTTTTGCTCCTAGCCTAATTCCAGGAGCCTAACAACTCCCCCCTTTGAGCCCGCCAACATTCAGCGTTTGGCCCACGCCGGTGGGCTCTTATCCGGTATACGACATTTCCCTCTCATTTGCATGTTCGGCAACAAACTTTTAGATTTAAGACTTATCTCTCTCTCTCTCTCCATCTCTCGTTCTCTCTTTGCGTCTCTTCTTTCGCCAAATCTCCAATTTGGAAGATGCGGCATGAAAGTTGACGCCGGCTCAGAGATCTAGAGTTCGCGCTCAAGAATTGTAGTCGACGATTTCCGTTGCGCACGCAACCATCTCACCTCCAATAAATTATGCATTCGAGTTTGCAAACGCGTAAGGCTACGAGAGCTTTAAATTAAATTATACTATTTTTAAAATTCATAATTCATATCCAGCTTATGTGCACATTTGAAATATTCAACGATTTATTTTGATACTGCAATCTCCTAACTTTGTCAAAATGATATTCAGTCACTCACACACAAGTATTAAACATTCAATATACAGTAAATTGCACACCTGTAAAACGCGCGAATATGAGATCTAATTTTATATTTTTCGATTTATATACAATACGTTTAATATGAGAAACAATGAGAATAGTTTTGAAGCATTGACAGATTAATTTCTTCCAGTTCCGATAAATAACTGGTTCAGCCGTGAAAATTGGTTTGACCATTTCCATGTACTAACTCTTCAATACACACTGTACATACTCGTACATGTACAGTATTAATGGTTTAGTAAATAAAATTGAAACAGGTCTCCGTTCTTACGTCATCCAGAGCTGACCCTGAGCTGCAATCACATCGATTAACCAAACAGACGTCCTACAAATAAGATTTCTTTGTCGTCGTAACTTCATACAATGGACATACCAAACCTAGGCTCACGTATCCCAACTGCTAACAGATATGAACACACATGGCCAGGCTTTCATTAATTTGTATTCGTATTGAGAGAGGCAGTCGATCTTCCCTCATACATACATGTACGTGCACGCATATTCACCAAGTTTTGCTAATTAGTATTGACGCGCAATGATCTGCAATTGTTGGGCATGATGGGAGTTGCTCGTATGCTAACTCCACATGTATGTGTGTGTGTCCTGGGCCAATAACGTAGAGCGGACGTCTTACGTGGCAATCTCTGAGGAATCGCCGATTTCAATTCACGTCTGCCAATCTTATTCCCCTTCCCCCCTTTTTCTCGTGTGCGGTTTGCATGGACGCACTCTCTCGTCTGTATAGGCATAGACGTCAATTTCAGATACATTTATTGGGCGTAATAAGGTGCGATTCAGAGATTCGCTTTCATCTTAGGAAAGGAGGCCCGAAGACCGAAGAAGGAGATCAGAAGTGGGAGGAGAAACGTGGTCTCTTTAGATTTAAAGGGCACACCGAATAAACGCCACTCCTGCGCGATCTTGTTGAGAAATTCTAGGTAATGCACAGTAGAATTACAATACAAATAAGGAAGACACAATTTGCAGTTTCGAAATTTTTTGCTATATCTTTGTCAAATGTTTGATTAACTTGAAATGCTGTATCGCCAGTAATTACAAATTAAATTAAAACTGTTCCGTTGAGACTTTTTTGCTAGTGCCATACGCTATTACAATATGCATATTAAGCGACAAAACTAGCTACTCTACAGGTAATTGTTAATTTTACAAATGAATATGGTTTTATAACGAAGGTGCCTGGGCACGCCGTGATAGATATATAACTAAATAAAATACGAAATAGATTGTGATCCTAGTCGAATATTGTCCGATAGTAGAAGACATCCATTTAACATCGTGTTTAATTTTTGCTCCCTGTATCAGTTGGATTAAAATTTCGTTGGTACCAGGTGTGAGTATGACATGAAAAAGTTTCACTAGAAATATAGAAAATAATAAATGCGGCGAACAAATGTATCGCACCCACCTGACATGTATTACGAGTAGAATCTGCCCCCATGGCGTCCATTCCATTAGGACAGTCCCCACAATTTCAGGAAAAGCTCTAGACACTGAGAGCACCATAACTGTATCTGGCATTCACGTGTACTTAGTACGATGCATTGTTAGAAAAAGGATGGAAGAGGGTTGGTGGTGGTGGTGGGGGGGGGCGAGGAGGACAGACACCTCACCTACCCATAGAGTATCCATAGTGTGAAAGGCCGGCGTCCGTACATTAGCATACAATAGAGCCACGATTTATTCGCACTCCACTACAATATGGGCGACACGTCGCGCGTGGAGCCTCTGGAGACAGACGACGACTGGGCAGTGCCGAATGAGAGACTCAATAGCCCCAATTTACGGTAAATTTTGGCCCTAGACCTGTACGTGTTGATCCTCCTTAGACCACAGACCACAACAAGAAGCACGGATATTTTATATAAAAACATTATACAGGGCGTTTGAGAAATCTTGTACTGTAATTTAATCAATGAACGAAGGACTTCATAACAAGACTAGAAATTGTATTTTCTATTTTCAGCGTCGTTAAAATTGCTCCGAGACTAACGAGAAATATTTCCCGATTGGGAATACTTTTTTAATAGCACTTAGGCGTACGGCATTCGACAAACGATTAACGCGATTGAATTCGTATCGATTTCCCTCCCGATGGCTTCAGCTGACCCCAGATTGACTAAGCACGACGTTTTCAGGTCTCAGGTGGATTCATCACACGACTTTGGTGACGTTATCCGTAAAATCTGGAAAGGTGTGGGTGTGTGTGTGGGGAAGGGCCAGTCACTATCGCGTGACTAGACACGTGGGCAGCTTTTGGGCCAGACGTGTGGGACCGACTGCCTGTTGGGGTGCGTTTGAGACGCACGAGGTCCCAGAGAGGTTATGGGAATTTTTGGGGGAAAATACTAGGAATTTTGACATATTCGCAACCGCGATTCAAAGCATTGTTACGGCACGGCGACTGTACATACTTCTATAGGATGAAGTGTGTCTCGTAATACAGTAGTTTCTAGGTTAGAAAAATATATTGTATACATGAATACGAAGAACCAAGAATGCTAGATAAAATAGCAATGCAATCCGAACGTTACAGTACCAGGACTACCGTTTTTTCAAATTTTTATTATTTCAATCAAATGTTCTTGTTATGCAGATATATTTTTTAAAAAATAATATCATACATGTTGAACGCATTTGTCCAGAACATATAAGAACTTAATATCAAGTTGTTTTATTTATTTATACACTTTGGACAACTCATCAAATGACTTGTGATTAAGTTAATATAATAAGCTGTACTGATATGAACATCGGTATTAGTTAAGTCATTCAGAAAAATATTTCCAAATGTATTGTTGGTGTGAGAAAATTAATTTTATTCGAATTACATAATTGTTTAATTATATTTTAACATATTAATGAGTTTTCTGGAAGTCCATGTTCACAGCCCAACATTGACTATTGACAAATGTATTTGATGATATTTAAGAAGATAATCAATATCGGGAAATATTTTGAAATTTGACCAATGTTTAACATTTTTTTGGCTCAATATCCTTTCATTCAAGTAAACGAGTATAAATTCCCACACTAAAAGCGACAAGCTTTTTTTCCCCAGACACGATATCTCTCTTCACATACCTAAATTTGGGCTTAAAAAAAATCCTGTCGAACGGAAAAATAGAGGAAATAAAAAAAGGAGAAGAAGGTGTCGTGTCTATATTTCAAAAAGCGGAGACCGAGCGCGACACACCATTGTCGTACCGATGACAATGCATGGTGGAAGTGAGGGGGAGTGTTGTGGGGGTAGAGAGAGAGAGCACCGTCGGAACCTCGACACCGGGACACTATGGGATTTTTTTCTTCTCGGGGGCATGGGAAAAACACCTCACTTCGTGGAGATTTTAGCACCTTCCGCCTAGCGGCGTGACTGCGGACGTGGTGGCGGCCTAGGCGTACTTCATCCACGCGGCCCTGTCAAATAAAAGAAGAAAAATCCTTCTCGCCTCGCTTACTTTTTTAATGTTACATTGTGTGACGTGGAGGGAAAACTGGTGTGGCGGCATTCAGAATACAAAAAATTATTATTGTTATCCCCAAAAAATGGAGGTATTCTCTCTCTGGTTTTGTCTCTTGTCTAGATCTCCCCCGCCCTCCCTGCACTTTAGGTTCTGGATACGTCGGCCCTCCCATTCGGTGGTTCTTAATCTTTAAATTTGTATTATTTTGACGTGACGGACTCCATTCTAGAATCGGACGGACCAATTTTAAGAATTTTGTTCTAAAAAGACAATTTTTCGAATGACACCGGGAAGAACTACGAAAAAAGGTGTCGTTAACTGATTCTGTTGGAGAGATCATCCGTGGACCCCAGATTAAGAATATCTGATGTAAACAGACATTTTTTTCTTCTTCATAGACAATCGAAGAGATCAGCAGACACATATTGGCATCTCACAGTATCACTAACGGGCGTTGCAGTCGTCAATGCCTTCTTCAAAAACAGGAAAGGCACATTTTGACTTTTCGCATTTTGTTTTTGTTTCCAATCAACTGTAGTCAACCGCACTACAGGCCTTACGTCCCCCTCACGGTGCTTAAGCACTATGCGAGGGGAACGACCAGTACCCCGGGATCGATATTTTTGAGAGCCCGCGCCGGGAATCGAACCCGGGACCGCCGAAACCACAGTCAGTCGCTAAACCAACTGGGCTACGACGAGTCGTATTTCAATTCGTCAGTTTTATTGTTTCTCTATTTTTAATGTCATTATTCCGAATTTTATGGAATGGGACCACACCCAAGATAACAATTGAAACATCTTGGCTCACTACAGGTAAACGACAGCGGAGCCGATTATATGAAATCTTCACTAGCTTCAGTGCGAGCAGCCCATACGTAGTAAGCGGGGGTGGCTATCACTAACACACCTTTTTTCTAAACTGCACTTAGAGCTCTAAATTTAGAGAGGCAAGAGAGAGAGAGAAAAAATGGCGGCCCACCCAAGTCATTGTTGTCGGTTTGGAGAAGGGGTGGTGTATGGATGGGGAGGAGGATGAGGAGGAGGGGGTGAGACAAAAAGAACAATTGTTCCGTGTAGTACGTAATAGCGATAGACACGTTTCGAGGCCGGCCCCAGATCGATACGCAGACGCCAAGGAAAACAAAGCATTAAAGCGAGACTAGCTATTTTAACGTAGTGGCAAAAGAGGACGGGGGAAGAGAGAGCTCTTTTGCCTCGTTCGGGAGAACCTTTTTACGATATAGCTAAAACTCACGATAACCATAGGCTAGACAAGCTATATAGCGCTCTAGTGACTGTGTTCAATTTGTTTTGGTGCGACGTGGGGGTGGTGGTGGTGGTGGTGGTGGTGGTGGGTGGAGTAAGGTGAAACTGGAGGGTGAGGTGGTGGGGGGAACGGCGTGGGAGGTGTTGAGAGAGAGATATGATCATCGACGAAATTGGATTTAATGGATCTCGTAAAGTTGGGAACAGTCGATTAGTGTGATCCAATAGTTTGTTGCTGGTGTTTAATTGGCGAGTTATAGATTTGGTGGTACAGCGACCGTCTTATTGCAATTCGAATCCAACGAAAGTCAATGAGAATGTTTTCATTTAATGACTGCTAACATCCAAAGAATAGAAAAACCTAGAAACAGATTTGGGCTAAATGTGTGGCGCCGTTTTTGAGACGATCGTGCTTCGAGGTGCACACCGGAAACGTCGTTTATCAAGTTTAGCCACTTGGGGGCGTTGCTGATGCCGGATCGTAATGGCGTCTATGGAGCAACTGATGAAGTCACAACGACGTAAATAACCGGGAAATGACGACCTACGTTTTTCTGAATAGGACTCCTGGTACCTTTCCCATTCGTTGAAGACAACAGTTCGCTTTAGTGGTGACTCGTCATGAGGCATCGGTGACGTCACTCCTCTTTAAACTTTTGTTTATAAAAATAACAGCAGCTATCAATCTTCAAGTTAAAAGGGTCGTTTAAAAAAAACAGTTACAAGATTTCACGAACCAGACCTGGAAAAGTTCGGCCAAGCAATCAGACGTATATTATTAAATAAGAGGTTCCAAATTTGAAAACAGGAAAAATTAATTAGCAAAAACTAGTGTGTCATGACAACCAATTCTCTACGACAGTTTGTGTTACGACTGACTGCATCTGACGGATACCAACATCCATGTTTGTGGGAAAAAACGACGCGTATACATGTATCAATTTCGCCGGAGAAACCAGAAACATTTCTTTGATCGAATTTCTGGAGAAGGGTGGAGGAAAAAAAACGAAGGTGAAATAAAACTTTTCCATTTGCGCACAAGCAAATACGTTTTGTAACGCATGAAAACCAATACTACAATTTGCATGAACGAAGCCACGCATACATGCATGTAGATGGAGAGGAGGGATGAAAGAGTAAAAGCGTGTTCCGATATTTTTACGTACATTTCCCATTAACGCTAACGTCGGTTCCAAATATAGACGGCGCTTTAAATATATTCAGAGGCGCATCCAGCGCCCCTCACGTATCTGAAGAAAAATTTGTCCCGGATAATCTATTTTTTTTTCGGTTATGGACGGACATATGGCTGGTGAAGGGTATCCTCTGGTTTCAAGGAGACTTATGTCGCCTAAATTGTCACATGTACCCGGCACCGAATTGAACGTCGTGTATCGTGACCAATGATTTTCTTACATTGTCTCGCGCTGAAATCTCGTTAACCGACTTCACATATATTATCAATTATTTTATCCTGGATCTCAGGAGTATTTATTTCATTTCTCGGTATACAAACGACAGGACATGAAAGACCGCGACATGCAAATATTCTTTTTTCGACGTCCACTTTCAATGCTGTCTGGGCCCCAAAATATTCGCCATTATAAATGTATGAAAAATTTACCATGTTTTAGGGGGGAGGGAGGGTAGGGCTAGTGTTAACATCACATAAAAAAAACCTTTAGATCGGTCCACACAATTTCTAAATTTAGCAGCCAGCTGGCAACACACGTAGGCATATTAGGCCAACATTTCTTTCAACACCGACAGAACCCCCCTTGACCAATCCCCCCCTAACGCCGAATCCCCTCATTATCAGTCCAATCCCCGAGCCCAGTTAGTTTTTCCTCATACTCACTCGTACACATATATATTTTTTTGTTTGCTTTTTTGTGTGTGACCAGACCGTTTCCTCGCCCCTACTCAATGGGTCTATAACACACCATTGAGTTTAGTACCCTAGTTTCCTTTGCAGCGGTTACAATGGATCTCTACGTGAGCACCAAGCTGGCAAGATCAACCCCTTTTTTTTCTCCTGCTTTTCTTATGCGTTTTCCCTATGTAGATTCGGGGAGGGTTGCGGGGAAGACCTCAAAGGGTTCGACTGCAGAACCCCTTTTATTTTTTGTGCGCTCATGTATGGGTGTACGCATGCAGAGGGGTTTGCCCATCCTCACTTTCATAAAATTATTTCGTGCATCTCATTTTTTTTTGTCGTTTACAGATGCGAGAAGAGATTTTTCTCCCCATTCAACCCCTTCGTGTGTAGGGGCTCGCGCTCGCAGTGTTGCCACACAAAAAGTGAAACCATTTTTTTTTTGTATGGATGGAACTGTGGAAGAGTGACGTCACTAATAGTGGTGGGGGGTTAGAAACTGGGCCAAGTAAAGAAAGGGGGAAGCAAGGGTTGTCCATGGCAAGGGTTGCAAGGGAAAGTACGAAAGAGCCGTCTCTTCCCAAAATATATAGGTCAGGGTTTGGCTTTAATTTGTCTGCGATATTATTCCCTGACTCGACTGGGGAAATGAGGATCAACGTTTATCGTAATATTGTTCTAACAAAATTGTAATTGAATTTTTCGAAAACTTCTTAACCAAATTGACCATATCAGCAGTAAGGAAGAGGCGTTCAAAATTTCAAAGTGACAGGTTTCATGCACTGCAAAAGTCTCGTCCATTTTAATACATGAAAGTAAAGTTGTTTTATGACGACACCCAGAATGATATTTTTCAATAATTAATTACAATTACAAGTTTTTGTTATGACGTACATTACAATTTCGAAATTAAAATGTTGACCTTTTGCACAGCTTTTCTTAATTACATGAACGTTTTAGGACATCATAACTCGACGTCAACGTCTTAAAAGTTCAAAATCAGAAATGGAACTTTCAGAATTGCTCCGTTACAAATGCAAGTCTAAAAATAACCGACTACTTAGCATAACACAACCCCCACCAGGTCTCCTTGAAATAAACCCAACCTTAATCTCACCAAACAAAAAAAAATCGTTGGGTTGACACTGTGTGTGTGTCTACCTATAGGTTTGCGTGTACGAGCGTGTAGCGTCTCTTGTCACATTGAAAATCTGCATTTTAAAAATGACACTTAGTGTTTGAACCATGCGGTCCTGAGCTCGGACCAAAAAAAAAAGTTCTATAAAAAAGAGGGCTAAGAAAAATTGTAAACCATTCGCAGGGTTGCAGTTGGGAAACGCTACAAAACAAAATTATTAAAATATATTCTAAATAATTTCTATAGATAATAAAATAAAATCAAGGATACATAAAGGTTAATTTAATCACTACTTTAAACTAGCAATTTTTATTGTGATTAACAAACAGATTTTGAATGACTATCTTTAAAATATAAAATTGAACAATTTCCTTATGATGATTAACTCGTTGTAGTTATCAATCGGAAATGATGCTTCTATGGGTTTTTGCTGCGGAAAGCGTTTCTGTTCCATGAATGGTCCCTGATTTCCCCTTTATCCCCGCTCCATACGCATTCCAAATGTGCGATCTACAATGCCCAAGCCACCGAAAAAGAACTTTGTTGCTATTCATAGATCAGCCCGAGAGAGAGAGACCGGTCGAATGAATGAAGGGGAAAAAATATAACCCCATCCCCATGGTTAGAAATACAAATTTGCATATAAAACAAGCCTTCATATTTGACCCTAGTTGTTAGCTGGTCCGCTATAGATAACCAGTTTTTATCTGTAAGCCTTTTTTTTCTAAAGCTCACTCTGAGTTTCTTTTGAGCGTAACAGGTCTAAGTTTCGTCTCGGACTGTAGAAACTGAACATATGCTCTGTCGTGACGTTATAGTTGGCAAGGTCTGTCTGAAACGAATGCAAATTATTAAGCCACCAGATTACATATTTCTCTTTTCATATACATACATTTTAATTTAACCAAGTATACAGCGTATTTCAGCATAATACAAGTAAAATTAGCAGCATAAAAATACGCCTTCTAAATAAACCAAATAAAAATATTATAATTTAAATCGAGTGACGGCTACTATAGGTGGGGCCTTAAAATAATCACACACGGTTTTGAGTTTGACGAAAGAATAAGGGTGATGTCTTTTAAAAATACGTTTCACAAATTTCAGTTTATTATTTTTATTTATGAAGCGTCGCCATCTCGTCGTCGATTTTACACGACTCTGTTCCGTGCTTGTTCACTCATGCTTAAAAATATTATAAGGTACAAACGATATTATATTATAAAATATATATTTATTTTTAAATTATATATATATATATTTATATTTATTGATCCCTATATATATCCAGATTTGGCTAAATTACAAGGTCGCATCTTGGGCTATGGGTTTTGAGGCTGGCTTGGCTGGTAAACCTCCTTAACCAACATTTAAAATATTTCTTTTAATCAATAACAGCAATATTTTTCATAAGACAATCTTTTTTTTTTTTTTTTTTTTTTTTATTCAC
>JAQGBY010006312.1:0-13318 GCA_034698785.1 Mycogona germanica
ATTTAATATAAAGAAGAAAATGAAATCTCCCCGACAGGGAATCGAATCCTGGTCTCCCGCGTGACAGGCGGGGATACTAACCACTATACCATCGATGACACACAAAAACTCAGTTCTCACATTGTGTTTACAGAGAGTCAGAAGATTATTCGCGCAACAAACTGACACTGAAGGACACAATATGGGGACGATCTATACTTAGGTAGCGAGCCTAGGCTAGGGGATTTAATTTTTCATATTTCTACTGATTGCCCTTCAGACAGGCTTAATTATTAAGTACCAAATAAATGCACGGATATTTTGGCTGTACATTTTAGACATCAAAATCTTGACTGCCCAATGACATCGTTAAAATAAATCCCTATCAGAAACAATCTACAACGAATCATTTCCCCGCAATAAAAAAAATTTCATAGTCCAACCATTTTCGCTAAAATTGAGATCACCTAATGTCCTAAATTAATAAAGTGCGCCCCATGTAATTAACCTAAACAACAATCGCCACTGAATCACCGCACAAAAACAAACTCAACAACAGCACCACTCTATCGATTCACCTTTTACCGGCTACCTGCTTGCGAATCACCCGCGAAGGTGAGCACTGACAGCGGCAGTAGGCAGCCAATCTATAGTCAGCTTCTTTGAGGTCTACTGATGCGCCGCTGCCAACGTTCCATATCGCGAGATGAATCCACCAGCAGGGTGTGGCGTGTTTTCTACTCTGCAAATCTCGACGGAATTACGGGTACCACGTGACTAGACATCTCCTGTGAGTTGGGTTTTGGGGGAGAGGAGATGGTGGGGGGAATCATCTCGGAACACAAGGGCCACGCCCGAAAAACCCCAATTTCTCATTCCCGCGAATTTCTGTTCCCCGTAGAACATGCGACATTGTCTCTGGTGAACAAGAACTGCACTAAATTTTGGATTCAAGTTTTGCCGTTTCGTTCGTCGAATGTTGTTAAATCGAAGTTCGTCGAAATCTATCTCATAAACCGTTCGGATTGGATCATTCCTGGAAAAAATATATAGTCAAATATTCAAGGAATGGCTAGTCCACCCTGTCAGGTAAGAGATTGTCAATTCGTTTTTGTAACGACGAAGATATTTATAAATTATGTTTCTGTTGATTCTCCCCAGAATAATTTAACTATGATTTATTGATTCAAATTAACGAAGGGAAATCAGTGATCGTGATCAATCATCTCACCTGGATTTTTAAAACCCCAACATAATGATTTGAAGATACTAGAAATATTTTCTCAAAATTATTTTTTAAAAATTGAAGTTTCCAGCATTCGAGTTTTGTTCTTAATCGATGCAATCGATTCAGCAACATATTTTGGATTTTGGATTTTCTTGACATAATCCGATCGTCCAAAATTATTATAAGCAGCTCGAATTTTTCTTTTTCAACTGATTTAAGATGATCGTTTACAAATAAAACTGCTGCGGATTGCTTTGGACTTTTTATCACATTCGATATGAAAATTCCTAGTACTGGAATCGCGATCCTAGTCCATGGAATTAAGTCTTGTAGCCTGGTTACACGGTGAACACGGCTACTTAAGAAATTTGAATTGTGTTTGAGATCGGGTCAAATTTCTTTTGAGATCGTGTCCATCGCGAGCGATACAGGTCGCGCGTTCGAATATTATTAAAATGTTAACGCACCCACTCAAGCACAATTTGAAATTCACGTGCACAATCGAGATGAAGGAATTGTCATTCGAGTGTGCATAGTCATTTCTTGTGGAGGCGTGAACGAGCCATTCTGTTCAATGTCTAAACGCACCCTGATCAAGTACGCTTGGTCAATGGAACTAGAAAAATAGGACTCGTTTTTCAACACAACAAATTGTGAGGAAAGCAAAATAGTTAGATCAATGCAATAATGAACTTAGCCAAGTACAATTCAAATTGCTAATCACACAGACACAATTAAAAAGGATGAATTTGATGTGTTTACCGTGTCTTCCCCGGTCACCCTTTCGACCTTTGAAAGGGCTGGGGTAGTCCCACGATGGCCGGGCAGGAGCAAGGGGGCAAAGGGGTGCAAGGGGAGGCCCTTAGGTCCCAACATGGCGTCGCAATCGTAGTTGGTAGCGCGATTACTCACACAAGTCCAATAACCGAAGTCTGAATTTACGCCGGTTAGGACTAACAGGGCCAACCCCTTGCGACGCCCCAAAGCCACACCCGAGCTCCGCTAAAAACGCAGCACTTTCATCATGTCCAGGGATTCACACGATCCAGATATTTTGCGACTACCTTGAAGATTAGTCCCGAGAACATTCGATGAGTTCACACAAGTCTGTATCATTATTTTTGCACATTTCCACAGAAAATACCGCGAACAGTTGACCAAATTAGGCGCGAAAACGCAAAAATAAATCTCCAAAAATCCAAGCTTCGCTAGGAACGCTTCACTTCCATCATGTTCTCCTCAGATGAGATGTTCTCTGCAGATAATTTCATGGGGCCTTAAGAAGTCTTAATTCGTCGAGTTCACACAAATCTTGATCAGATTCTTATGAAATATTTTCACAGAAAATACCGCGAATGTTTGACGAAATTATCCGCGAAAACGTAAAAATAAAACAGCAGCCATCAATATTTCTGGAGGTGAAATCGACTGAAACTGACAGAATTTGGCGCGCTTTTTTTGCGAGGCGACCTTCAAGGCCGGGACCATCGATGTAAAAGGCCGAGTTAAAGACGGGAACAGTGACAAATGACGTCACGAGAAATCGCCGAATCGTAAAATATGTCTTTTTATCATGTTCGCGCCCAGAATTTTGTGACAAACCATTAAAAAACCTGTACAGGATGCTTAGGGAAAATGATTATGCCAAAACGGTTAGCCAAACATGTACTAAACTCTTATAAATTTCGTGCATACATGGAAATCACACGCAAATTGATTTATCCTGATTATCCCATCAATCAGCAAGCGTCCACGATTTCCGCGTTTTTCTTTGAAATTCTTGTAACTATTAAATACCTGACTTTCCTTGACCTAAGTAGCATGCTTTGCCGCATTACACTTGTGCTCGTGTGGTTTTGAATTGCACGCTCTAAGGGGCAGCCATGCGTTAGAGATTCCCAAGTGACGAGCAACAAGCTTGAAATTGATTAAAAATATTTTATAGCTGCCAAACACTTACATTTTTAAACTCCTCAATTATATAACTAACTTCTCAGGCTTACAAATTTTTGGTTTTGTTTAATTTGTAGGGCGACGCCTGCGATGTTTTGGAAGTTGTTCCATCGACGGCTACCAATGATGTCTGGTTGGAACAAAAAGTTCTTTTATTTTTTCGGCTGTGGCACATGATCTTTCTATGCTCCGGAGGTTTACTTACTCTGAGTAAGTATGTGCTAACTCCATGATGGCTCCAGATTTTCAAATATATCACATAAAATTATATTCAGTCCATAAATATTTTCGCTTCTGCCCAGTTATATTTCTGTGCTGCTGCTTCAAGTGTCGCATCCCGCGGACGAAACAGGAAATAGAATCGGATTTCCGGCGACGAAAAGTGACGCGAAAGTTTCGACGAGAACTCAATAAGATGCAGATGGAAGAAATCGACATCAAGGACATCAGGACAGGTGAGTTTAAAAATAGTGTTTCCGGTCAGGCAGAACCGGAAACTCATATTTCTGAAAGGACACGGATTGCCAATTGCGTACGTCATATCCGGTCAAACTGTGTATGTTACTTGTGTCTATGTCGACTCTCAATAGTTGGTTTTCCGTTCGCTTCAGTCCTTTGGTCGTCATCAATGTCTCGTTTGTTTCAGTGCTGGACAAGGTGAGGGACAAGTTCAGCCGGAAGTACTCACTGAGCCGCGAGGGCGAGGAAGGCCTGACGCGTTTCGCGGCCTTTAAGTTGCGGGTGATGGCCATGCTCAACATCACGCCGACCCCCAAAAAGAAAGCAGAGGGGGAGGAGGAGAACGGGGAGGGGGTCAAGGAGGAGCGAGACACGGAGGACGAGATCCACGTCACCGAAGACGAGGAGGCCATCGGCGTCTAAATGCAGCGCCAGACCCTCAGCCTACAACACTGTCAATCTGATCTTTGCCTCAAACATTTAAGTCACTAGTGGAAATTTAAAATATTCATTTTTATTTTTTCGGGATAGAAAATCCACATATGAATGTATTTGATTTTTTCAAATATGTGATTGATTATCTCGATGACACAAAATGGAATAATGTTTGCCTGGACACTAAAAATCAAACTTATTTTTGTTCCTTAACTGTGCCCTAAACGTATTTTCCCCGAACAAGTTTAATTTGAATATAGTGAATAAAAATGTAACTGTTTTTTAAATAATCATATTAAGAATTCTTTTTTTCTGTTCATACTTTCAGAAAATTAAAACCAATTTACCTGTTCGCCACCATAAGCTTGTTGTCAACATAATTCATTTTTAATTATCGCTTAAGACTGTCTTAAGTCTGTTTCAATATCTCAGCCGAGACCACCGCAGGTGGTGACGTCACTGGCGCGGGCGAGACAAACTGACGTCACACCTATGACGAGGAGGAAAATAGGTATCGAACCGACGTAGCCGAGTGACGTCGTATCTGACAGTTGCCAGACACTCATTTATTATATTCAAACACTCCTCCATTCATTTTTTTTAATGAATGACTTCTTGATTTTAGGGTTTTCGAGATGCAGGGAGCATTTTTACAATCGATCTACCAGAATCATGACATTTTTTAAACGTATTATTAGTATTTTTTAAAAAAAAGATACACACATACAATTTTAGTTGAACGATTGGTATTTTTCAATATGGCTTGTGCGGAAATTAGCGCCATTTTAAGCGAAATGCTGAACTCGTTGCGAGGTTTTTCGCACTTCCTTTTTCCGGTTTTCTTGGAAATGACCGATTTGACAAAAACTCAGTTTCGAACTTTAAAGTACGAGTTATTGAAAAATCACATTTGGACACTCATGACAAGGCAAAATATTAAACAGTCAAACGATCCACTGTAAAAAGCAATAATTTGAAACTTTATTTTAACTTACACATCGTTCCGTTCATCGCGTACACTTCGACTCCGTTTGCAGCAGATCGTCCCACAGACAATTACAAAAATATAGGCGAGTAACAACAACACGCTGAAGACTAAAAAATGTACACTTGGCTTTTTCCAATGAGATTTTTTCTCTCCATTCGTTCATTCCACCCCTATCGAATTCTTTACATTTTTTCAAACACTCATTTTTCCATTTAACTGTACGCCCGCAAAGAAATATAAGGTGTAGAATCAGCCGCCCCGTTGGCACAGCCGTGCGAAAAACAATATGGCGGATTCCTACCCGAAAAACGTTCAGATTTCGTAAACCAGATGACGTCACTATTACTGATACAGTAATTGGTTGCTGGCGGTGACGACATCCAGACAGAATCTAATGAAACCAACGATTTTTTTGGGGGGGACGCTGGCTTTTCGCTGGCTGACCTTAATGTTCACGATTAGAACCTCTGGGATCTAGACCTTATATCTCGCTGGTATAGCCACTCGGTTTTTGTTTTTATTTTGGTTTTACAAAAATCATACCACTACAAAATGTAAACGTTCGCAAAGACACCCCTAAATCTTAAAAACGATGGAAAGAGAAACGCAGGATATCGATCTAAGAAAACAACGAATTGAAATATAATTCAATCAATTATTAATCGTTGCAACTGAAGAACAATAAAAATACCAAGCCCAGGTTATTTAGCATAACATCATGAGGATTTTCACAGAAGCTTAAATTTTGGTTACATTTAATTTAGAATAGTCTTAGATTACCGAAATCGAAAAATGAAATTTAAAAACCAATAAAAGTTCACATTAGACAGTCAGATCCCGATTCACAAGTGTTGCGTCGAATTATTGATGTTTATTCAGCGATCGGGATCGAACCAACCGGTACCAACAGGAAGTGGACAACCGCGTTTCTCTTTTCATCGTTCGATTACCGGAAGTGCTGCGACAGGTATTTATATATTTGTTCATCGATTAATGTTTTAATGAAAACAATTGGGTTCGACTTGACTCACGCGTACACATGCACACACAATCACACGTAACCCATTATTGCATGATGTCAAAATTGTAATTTGACTACGAAAAAACAAAGAAAAAGTAGATCAGCGAATAAACAAACGAACAATAGAAGAAATTCGCCTCTAACTGGCAAAATAATGCCAGTGGCCACCTTGAAAGCGTGGCAAAGGGCATAATAATTGTTACAGTGCCTTCGGAATGTTGTCATAGGACCGACTACCGACAAAACCTAGCCATTGGGCGGACCAAAAGAAATCCTTGACCTTTCCCCCTCACGGGTGCCCATTTTAGAGCAAGGCATTAAAGCTTGGGATTAGCCAATCGGAATCTTTTCACACTTTAAGTTCAACAACGATTGATTTCGTATTTTATTTTTTTCGAGAATTGATGTGTCACAGTAAGTTTGTTTTAATTTGCGAAAGCTCCAAAAAAATGTGCACTCTAGGGTGATTAAATAGCTGTCCTCTTTTGACCCGCCCAATCGCATTTCACCAAGATACTCAGTCCACACAGGATGGCAAGATCCCGATTCAGTACGGGGTGCGTCCAGACATCGGTTGTGCAATTGCACCCAACGACAAACGCGCCAACCGCACACATCAATCGGGATCAGCAGGGGTCGGGATCGGGATCAACAAATCTTCGTCGCTCTGTGATTGGCTGATTTGGTGACCGTTTCGCTTTCGAAGTTGCGAAACGTCACCAAATCAGCCAATCACAGGGCGCCGAAGATTTTTCTTCGCGCCGAAGATTCATCGAGACCCCAGATCCTCCGGAGTGGACGAAATATACATTTGACGTCAGATAGGGGCGCGATCTAATGACCGGCCGATCTAGTGACACACGAAACACACTCAACATGCACACCAACTACAATCGCATATATCAACAGGATAAAAAAATTATTAGTTTGGTTTTCTTTTTTTTTTCGTATGGAAAAAAGTCAATTAACATGAGAAAAATCGTACACTTGTGTGAAGTCTAACAAGTGGTGATAATAAAAAAACAGGAAAAAATGTTGAAGTGTTTGTTTGTTCGATTTGTTGTTGTTGTTGTCTCGTCAATCAATCAATACAAGAGCCCTAAGTAGGATGAATTAGAAGGAAACGGATAAAATATCTCTGATCGGACAAAACCGGCGCCTCCAAACCGGTCGAAGAATGGCCCGTCGGGGGCGCCTCCGTCAGAAAAAGTGTTCTGCCATCTCGAAATTTTTTTTTAGGAAGTGCAAGTTACCATGTACCTATTGAATATATATAACAATGTTTAAAATGTGGTCTTAATAACAATAATCAATGAGCATCTGAGAGGGATAAGAGGAGACGGGAGGTGATTTTTTGAGGGGTTGCTCGGGCGATAGGACGCACCTCTAGATGGTCAATGTCAGTGCCTAGCATTTTCACCACATCTGGAAAGTGTCAAAATGATTTATTTGATAGCCCTGGGTTCAATTCCCACAACGATTTTTTTAAAAAAATCAATTCTTTAATTTTATATATTAGTTAACTTATGTAAATTCTTGATCTTGGATTGTGTTCAAATTGTTTTCTAATTATCTAATTCAACACCTTTGAAAAAACGGATCTTTGAACAAACCCAAATATCGATATTAACGAATGCTCTCATTTGAATAAAACATAGTTCAATAAAAACTAAGACATTTCAAATGTATGATATGCAAGTTTTCGCTACAGCATTGACCGTAGGTAATGATTGTATTTTTGTTTCGTTCAAGTCGCCCAGGACTTCTTCAACTCTTGCCATCCAAACTACCCCAAGAAAAACGCATTAAAACTAATTCCAAAGGAAACTAAAGGCTAACTATACACAATCTGAACACAATCCAGGGGAGGGGGAGGGGGATATTTATTTCGTGACATCGAAGTCATCGAATCAATTAGTCCGCCCCCACGCATAGGCATTGCAGAATAAACAAGTTCAGACATGTTGAGACACGTTTCCTCAAGTTTCGTGGGTCGGCCTGCAATGAAACACCGACGAAACAGTTGAAGATGGGCACGCTTGAGATTGAAATGACCAAAAACAACCCCGAGTCCTACCACCCGAAACAACAAGTTGGATGGGAGCAGGGATGGGAACAGACGGGGGGTAGGGGTAATTGGAAAAAGCGAAAAAGCAGATTTACGAAAGAAGTAACAGCGGCTGAAGAAGCACATACGGACCCAAAAAGATGGAAAAAGAGGAGGTTCTTGCGAGGGAATCGAAGGATAAAGGTAAAGCATAGAATTTGTGGGGGGAAACGGGGGGAAATATGCATAATAATCGATGAAGAATTTACCAAAAAACAAGTGAAACATGTCTACACCCCTACAATACAGGTATTTTGGTTGTGAATTCATAAACTTCTACATTGGCATCGTTTAACGACAATAGTAATTCGAATCGGGGGAACGGGACCAGAGGTTAGTTAGTAATTGAAAGCTGTCTATGAGATCACCCAAGAAACACCGAACTGAATTCGAAGAGAATTTTGGACTTTCGTTCAAGGCGTTTGAACAGGTGACGTCATGCTTCGTGGTTCAAGATGAATGGCAGTTTCTTGCTGGTGTTTCGATGGAAATTTAAAGAGATTGGAAAACCACTTTTAACATTCCCAACTGTTCCTTCAAAAACACACACAAGAAAAACAAATGCAACAAACGATTGACCTATGACACTTTGAATTGAGCCTATCCTCGGTTTAAGTTTTTCCATGATTTCGCTTGACTAGGCCGAAACGGTACTGGCAAAACACAGACCCACCATTTCAACAGAAAAAATCACCTAGCCATCATTCTAATACAATACAGTTCGGTGTTCAAAAATATAGTAACAAACAAAAACAAAACAGTAAATAAAAATAAGACAAGGATCCGGGTATCGTGACATCAGCCGCCCACTCTACTCGATGCGAGCATTTCAACTACAGTGTCAATAGAGTAATCACTAGGTTCGAATCTCTAAACTGGTGAGCTGGGGCTTAAAAAAGCACTTTTAGGTTTCAATCAGCTGTGCTTGTGCTATAATTGGTTGCTTATGTAAAGAATTCTTTAATTTTCAATGACTGGATATTTCAATTTTCGGTAACTAAAAACTTATCCTGAAACAACATCTTGAAAATGTATCTAACTTTTTTTAAGCTGTTGCACTTCCATGAATTAATTCTTTAGGATTTTGGAATTTTTTCGACATCTCCACTGACAACTAGAATGACCACTCACTCGCGATGTTTCATAAATTTGAAAAAGGCAACCCTGCACTACTACGGCTTGATTTCAGAGGGATTGTGTTTGTGTGGGGAAACGTCGTTACAACCGCTAACAAGTTTAGCAACAATGCTGGAAAATTACGTTCATTCGATAGTTGATGGGGGGAGGAAATTGGGGTAAAAGGTAACTTATCAAAACGGGGCTCGTAGTTAAAAGGCCACATTTCTAAAAGCTACGTTTCTGAGCAAATACATTTCAAGTCTGAAAAAGTATAAATGAGGTTAGTCAATTGATAAATACTTACTTATCTGTCGCGATAAGAGCAATTAGGAGAGGGGCAAGGTGGTGAAAAAGCATGCTTACAACAAATAGGCAAAGATGATTAACGTTCTTTCCAGCATTGATTCGACCAAATTGCCAGATGAATTGCCAGTTCTTTAATTTTATTATCTAAAAACATATTCTTCAATCCATGTTTCCTTCAATCTCACAAGTTTTAAACTTCAATTTAGAAAAAATCGCATTTATTTTCACGCGAGTCGCAAAATTCTACTGGCTCATCTGGCAACACTGTATCGGTGTTGTCATAACTCAGTTTCCAAAAACCACATTCCCCCAACTTCCTAAACCCCAACTCACTAGATCTGCCAACAAAGAATGTCGCCAATCATTTAGGAGAAAAACACACGTATGGCAGAGTATTCGAGAACCAACATGGCTCTCTGCTAAAAATTACTTATTTTATTTTCCGAACAATTATTTACGATAGTTATTTTTGGTGCTAATACCACACTAGATCAAATTCCCCCTGTACAACTTTCTCCACCATTCTATTAGTTTTATTTTTTAAACACCAGGTGGCAGCATTTGAAATTTGTGCGTCACTCCGTAATACACACTGGTCTAGGGAAAAAACGTCCACTACGACTTTTATTTTTATCAAGGGCCAGTGCCACAAGAAAAATGGAAGGACCCCGCCGAAATAGTGTGTGGTCCACTTGATAAAGGATTAAGTCTCGAAAAAACATCAAATTTCACGAATCCGTCATCCCCCCCCCTCCCCACAAATGTAATTGCGAAAACTTCAAACTAAAAAATAATTGCGCGACCGTAATTCCGATCGCCGACTAGCCTAACACCAAAACAATCCAGCAATCGAGTTTTCATAGAAAGAAAAAACTGTCTAGGTTATAGAAATGAAACAGAATTAATAAAAAACAAAACTTAACCAAAGCTTACTCTATATCAAAGAGATATACCGACAATATAGCTAGCGAAATAATTTCTTAAAAACCTGATACGTGACGTGAAAACGTGCGAAAAACCACCGTGATCGTCTTAAGACCTAGAGACGAAGAGGGACCCGCCTATAACTACACGTCATCCATCGATTTATTTCTATTAATCTCTGTACACCTTATGTACAATATTAGTGGTAGTGGTGGTGGTTAGGGATTTGGTTAGCGGGGGGTGGATTAATGTCGTGAAAAACTAGAACATCCTCAACCGGCTCGCACAATAGGCCAACAACCCCCCCGGCAGTGCTCGCAGGACTAGAGAAGAGAAAAAGTTGAACGAACTAATTTTCCTTCGAGCCGTGACGACTTCCGTGACAGTTTTAAAACTTTGGGGAGTGAGACAAACATGGGGGAGGTGGTGGGAAAGGTAGGGATGACGCCATACTCACTCGAAACATCTGGCCACGAGGCAAAACCACATCTGACCGAGAGACAACACCCACATCCGGTTGAACAACCAAGGAACTCAACTAACCAAGCTCACTCTTCGTTCAGACGTCATTTTGTTTGGAGGCTGGCATATTGAGATTGGCAAAATAATTTTTTTCTCATCAAATGGTTTTTGTTGGGATGGCAGTCAGAGAAAGATGGGGGGTTGAGAGGGGAAGCGGAACGACAAGGATTAAAATAAGGTAGGCGAGGATAAAGTCACGACGGATGGCTGTCATCGAGATTAACGAGGGTCAAGCGAGCGAAGAGGGGAAAAAGGTGGTGGGGCTTCCGGTACCTCCAGTGCCGATGACAACGATACTGGCGCCGGATATCCGGTAGTCCGTGAGCCTGATGCTGGTAGAAGGAGTCACCCCCTGTCGGCAGGTGGCAACAGAGTCGCACCGATTCCCCGATAACCGCGAGCGTCATCGGCGATCGGCGATCGCCACAGTGACAGCGACGGCGAAACCGTTGCGACGCAATATCCGATTGGAAAAGTGGTCGACCGGAAGTGACAAGTGGCGACCATTTTGACGCCGACAGCATCGTACAAAGTGTTTGTTTTTTCCCCTACTGACGGCAAAATCCGAGTGTGGGGTGGCTGTTGGATTTTTTATGGAGGAGAAGGAAACTCCACCTTCACACGTCACCAGAGATCGTCAAGTGGTGATGGTAGCAATGACGACAACTACGTAGCGTGTCTCTGTTCGGGTGACGTCTGCTTTAGTTGGTGTTTTCTCTTTTTGGTTGTTGGTTGTTGTCTCGTTGATTATTTTTTTTATTGTCGTTTGGTATTTTTGGTGGGTTTTTGGAAGCTGAGTGACCGGGCGAGCGACGACAGCGCCACACGCGGCCTAACTGGGCGAGAGAGCCCCCGCCACAGGTACACCGTTGATTGTCACCACCAGCTTCCTTGAGCCTGACGGGAGGAAAAAAAGGAGACGGTGAGCCGTGATCCACATTACAATGACTGCTCAGTCGAAACATTCAATTTGCCAGACGGATTTGCCAGACTATTACACTTGGGTAAAAACGGTTCCAGCTTGTTGATACCGAGTTTTGCTCAGGCACAGAGAACGGTGACCACGAAGCTCCTCAGCACCACTCATTCACACCGTAAATCATAACCAGACTCGCACAAATGAATTAGTAAGTCCGGTAGAAGGACTCCTGGCAGAAATCCGTGGTTAATAAACTGTATCCGCGAATGATACACCCTACCGAAAATAGATTAACCGAGTGTCTGCTTCAGAATCATTCATTACAAAGAGTTCTAATGTCCGTGTGAGTAGAATTAATCATATAATGAATAACCATCCAGCCCCGAATTTCAGGCTGTGTTCCGACATTCTGGTTGCGAATCTCTGTTGAGGTGGTTCGGCAAATGAGTAGTGCGGATCGTACTCTGTGCCTCTTAAGACCGGAAATCACGGTACAAGCAGTAAACCGAACAAAATAAGTGATTATTTTTACCTGCTCGATTCCTGTGCTCGCACAGCCAGATTCCCTGCCACGTTCCCAGATTGAACTTGCCGTCCGTAATCGGAATTGTTAGGTCGGCGCCCAGGAAGCACGCTTTCACGTGTCCGGGCTGAACAGGAAACACGACACAGAATATCAAATAACACGAAATACCGAAAATTAGAACTGAGAAGCACAAATGGAAACCTGGCATTTCTACGAGGATTGCCTCGATTATCGAGCTTTCTTACCATGTCGTCAGGCCCTTCGGAAGAATGTCGATACGGCAAATTCTAGAGGACGGAGGAATAAAGCGTGTGTCACTAGACGCCATCAACATTGATCTCTCACAAATTTGGACAATGAACTGCTTAACTATTCAATTATTTTTCACTAGAAATTTACCACTGTAGAAATAGTAATATATTTTCCTCCGGAAATCAGTACAAAAAAATTGCATATTTACCTCTGGTACAATCCTGTTGAGAACCATCTCCATGTCCTCCCTGAAGTGGTACAAAACAAGACCATAAACAGACAAAATAAAACAATTTCAGAAGAGAAAAAAACGCTAACAAGAACAAGAGCAAACTTTGGCATTCGTTAATCAGGTTTCCTCCATTTGGCAACGTCAAATAAAACCTCACCTGACGTCAGGATCCCAATTCTAAAAAAAAATAAAAATAAAAATTGAATTAAGAAACATTATTTTCTGATGAATCAACGTTCTAATATTATATATATATACAACGTGGCATATATCCAACAGTACAAGTATTTGGGTCTACAAATGACTCCTAAGCTAACATGGAAAACCCAGATACAAAAGATGACTGGT
>JAQGBY010006313.1:0-13317 GCA_034698785.1 Mycogona germanica
AAAATGACCCACCTTGGTGAAGCCAAATTTGTTCGGTCCAAAACACTGCTGCAACTCCAGAATAATCCATATCAAAGACAGAAACTTGCATTGCAAACGTGCAGGGGAGGAAAACCCCTTAAATAAAATATGTCCGTTGCCGCGATGAAATATTTGTGGAGAGCGAATGGAATAGCGGAGCTCCTCAACTCTAGAGGAAATGGAACGTCGTCAATTCCAGCATTCCGACTGGAACCGCGACCGTCCTTCACTGCCGATCACCAATTGGTCAATGAGAGAACAGCACTTGGTATCGGTCCATCGATAAACCTACGTGCGATTTGACGTGCAGCCGCACGCACACACAAAAATAGAATGACAAAACCCCCGTCAGACGTTTCATGTACTCACGAGCTATCCCCCGGTCGATATCGTCCACATTTTGTCAACGCCGTAAACCGTTACTTCAATAATTAATCGACGCTCGATGTCACCCTGACTCATGAAAGGACTAGTATCGCGTTTCCCGCAAAGTTAAAAGAGTTTCGTTTCATAATCTCGAATTGAGTTTTATCATTAAGGTGAGGAAGACTCCGACCGACATCCATTGGCTGTTAAAAATAAGTGCGACGCAGTTCGGCGAATCGATTTACTTATATTTATTGTTGGGGGTGTCATCAAGTGCGGTTGAAACACGCGAACGCAATTTTGCAGTTTTGTTAATGCATGGGCTTATTTGCGGTGGTGACGTCACATTACGTTCTTACGTTAATGAGCTGATCAAAATTGAAGCGTCATTTTTTAATTGCTCGAGCGTGAATTCACTGGTTAATTAAAAATTATGCTATCTCGACAAAAATGACAACAATTTGGTACGTATTAAACGTGGTCACTATTGCAGTTTTCGTGGTACAAATTTTATTCAACAACATTAACGATTAAAATAATAGTATACTTCAATGATATGTATAGAGTATCGAATATTTTCATTAAGCTTAATCACTGATCCGTGAAGTTCACTTCATTTGTTCATCACATGATTGGCAAGATCGTGTAATTTACTTCAGAAAAATAAAATTCACAATGAAAGAGAGATAATGGATTCAACTGAGACGTTTCAGTTCTTGGGTGCACGTGTACTACTCGTATAAGCCCTTGATATGACGTCATAGTTTAGCTGCTCGGCCTTTGTTGGCATGGGGGTCTCATCAGGGGCACTCGAGATCGGCAGGTTTCGTACTGTTGTAACATATTGATTCAACGGTCAGTTCGTTTGAGTTTTTGTAAAGGAGAGCTCGAGCTTCTTCTTTTTCTGAAGATTCCTTCTCCTCCAAGGCGCGTCTGCGATCTTCGGCCACTGAAATTTTAAAATAAATTCAGATAGATGTATGACGCGGTCTCCAAACCGTTAAGTCGCATTTGAGGGAAACTCTCGTATGCAAAGCCAAAATATTTTCTGTTAAAACGACAAGACTATAAAAATGCTTACGAAATAGAAAAAAAAATACCTTTAAATTTCTTGTCCACTCCTAGCGTTGTGGTCATCAAGGTCAAAAGGCAGACAAAAGCAAGAATAACAAAAATCCCCAAAACATATAACATGACTGTTCGATAAAACCAGTCACATTTATTACAAACGTATCTGAAAAATAAAAGAAAAATGTAATTAGAATTTGCAGGTTATTGCATTTATTCGTTTTATAGAAATATTGCGACATTAACATTTTTTTCTTATCATAATATTTCTGTTTGCGCTGTAATGCGACTATGCCAACAGTGATTGCATGCATCAAGGGGCAGCAGTTAGCAATAGTGCCTTGCTGTATGTCCGGACCCCGAATGGTTAAACCATTACCAGATAAAACAGAAACAACAACTATCAAACAATTGATAGAAGACGATAATTTTTATTAATTAATTAACCATCTTTTGAAGAATAGTATACGTCAGACCGATTGTAAAATAACTTACTGATTAATATGCTGAATAATCAATACTGCAATGCCGCTGCCTAGTTTCTCTACAAAACTGTAGCACCCATATATAAAAGCTGTATTTTCCTAGACAAAATGAAAAATGTTTTATTTCATGTGTGTGAGCAGGGTACAAAACATGTTGCGTACCTTTCAACACATGTAAATGTAATTTCGGTATATTTGTGATGTATACATGTTCGTACTTTGCCGTTTGCGCTATTCTTGTACATCGTACGAAAATGTGTCAAGGTTTTGTCGATAAGTTCCAAATATAGCAGTAATGAATTTCCAAGTGCAACACGAAATGCTCGCAAATTCATGTCGAGAAGGTCGATTAAATCGTTAGACCCAGATTACTGTTTCTGGCCCACTTTCAGGCTGTATATGTTAAAATTGGAGAATGTGAATTTGAGAAATGGGAGATCTACCAAGAATTTAGTACGCTATGTTTACCACATTGCTTCCAAGCAGGTCTGGTACCAGCGATAACGATATGGCCAAAATGGCCGCCCCGCCCACGCCCATCAGCAGCGCCACCACGAACTCGCCCCGACCAGGAAATAGGGGGTCGTTGTCGTAAAACAAGAGTAGACATCCGGTTAGCGAAACAGCACAGGCCCCTACGAACGATGCCTGGGCGTGAGAGAAAATTAAAATTATTAATTGGGAACAAAATTATTCTAGCCATACAACCATCGGAATTTTTTAACAACTAATATTGAATTGCAATTTCAAATTAATTTTGTTGAAAAACTTCTATTAGTAACGCTTTAGTAAAATAAAATGATTAAACATGCATTTCCTAATTCTCCCCCCCCCCGAGCACATAAACTAGCATCCGTTGTTGGTTAACCCGGCACTGACCTTTTTGCCAATCACTGCGTTAATTTTATTGAGCACCAATGACGTCAGCATTCCAGTTGATGTAAGAATTAGTGGGATGTAGACGATCATTCTCTGGTAGTGGGTGAAGAAATAATAACTAGTTAAAAATGAATTGATGTGTTCACTTGGATATTTATCGTTCTTTTAAACAAGCAATTCTTTTATTGATGACATGTTGCCCGACAAAATAATCGAAACTCGCGATAGCCGTGTCTATGACCTTACCTCATGTGCGTGGCTTTCTTCCAAATAAAGAGGGAAATATATCATGCAGAGGGTGACAAAGAGTCTCGAAAATAAATATATAAGGCCAACCTTAAGAAATAGAAAGAAAATTATTAGTCACGGGGGAATATTAATTTAATAGAACAGTTAATTCAGAATTATTTAAATTGCAAAATAGTAAATATGAAGTCGATGATAGTAATAACGAAATATATAGAATGATTGATGGACTGCAATCTCAATAGCACACCTTTTCAAATGCAACTGACGAGGGAGCTTGGCATCTCCCGAAAGCGCTATTTCAGACCGGAAATTGGCAACACAATTATTTTATTTATTTTAATTTCTTGGGTAGTGACAAAAGTTTTTGGTGAGTTCATAAGTTTGTCTTTGTGTTTCGCAAATCTGCAATTTCCTTATTTTCTGAACGTTGACGTTAACTTCTGATGTTGATTATCGACGACCTTGTTGCCGACTCTCGATTGCAGTCCATCAGTCATTCTATATATTTGTTATTTTAATTGCGTTTACAAACCACCTGGTAAAATTGAGGCTCCATCATCCATCGTCTCAGGTTGTGCTGTTTGTTATTTGGTTTTATTTGTTGGTGCTCCACCAATAGCAGAGTCCTTTCAGACATGGGAGCAATCCTATTGGCGCGTTGAGGCTGTCGGTTTTGATTGGGTTTCTCTTTAACGCCCAAATGAAATATAGCGCTACATAACAAACCGACAGCTGTGAGGACCAGTACCACAATCTAATAATCAGTCAATAAATAAAATTTAAAATACATGACTTCATAATTTTAAGTAAAAGCTCATTTTTTAATTATTTCAACCTTTCGTTGAACTTCATGCTTTCACATATTCGATTTATACGATCAGTTATATTACTCTTTAGTTTGATCATTTTAAAATAATTAAAGTTTTGAATGGCTTCAACCACTTTTGTTTTTATAATTGGCCATCTTGTTATTAATGTGAAATCTTAATGTGTTACCTTAAATTTGGGGGCGTCTTCACGACCCACACCGGAAGACTCATGTTTGCCTTCATCGTGCAGACTGAGCACCAACCACATAACCAGATATACGAAGGTGTCCGCCGCCTCCCCAAAAAAGTACCTAAATAACAACAAAGTAAAATTCAGCGCGCACTGAGCATAATTGAATGTTGCTTCAAAGTTACTGTACGCTGCAAATCGAGGAGACTTAAATCTAGTCGACTGTGATGCATTCCTCTTGAGATATTTGTTAAAAAGAGAATGCGTGTTCACGCTTAGTACTCTGTATAAGCTACTTAGGCAGGGATCTTTAACGTGGACGAAAAATGTCGAAGGTGTCGGTCGGAATCGAAACCACAATCACTGGCCACGACACCTTCGGAATTTTAGAGCGAGAAAAGTTCCTTCACACGCCGCCTTTTGGAATAGAAGTAAAATCATGACATGATCGGGACTTTAAAAATCCCATTCCTAGGCAGCCTAGGTTAGGCAAAATTTCCAGGTTGCCTACCTGGGTGGGGATTAAGATGTTCAATCACCGGTGAACCTCCTTAACAAACATTTTTTTACACCTCCAGCAGCTCATTCCAGACACAACTAAAACCAGTATCCTTGCACTTTATTCAAAGGTATCTCGATCTACAGTGTAACATTACTAGTGTTTCGGTAAAGTTGATATTATATTCTCAAAAGAAACCCCGATGAAACAAGCGGCCTTGCTTTGCAAACGCGGTATTAAATAAGTAACTCAATACGCATAGCTGTCAGTTCGATTACCTCAGATTGTTGATGGTGTCTCGATCGCGGTCATTGTTGGTGAGTTCGGGAATTAGGGCCAGGTGGGATATTTGAGTGGAAGCCCAACCCACCTGGAAGATGACAACCAGGATCACGAGTAGAAATAGATAGGCGTACTCGTGAACCGACTCGCATCCGGGGCAGCCCAAAAAAATCATTGGAAATGACAACGCAACTGACACCGTACCTGTCCAAGAACAAAACGTTGAGAATCGAGAACTCTGCATCAGATAAGGGCTACAATTAGTCTTTTAAATTGTTAGGGAATTTTAACTTAGTATATTAAATTTTTATATGCACAGGTATACATGTATAATTAGGTGTAGGCATTATTTGACTGGATCACTGGCGCTTACCGAAAAGGTGCCATGATTTCCGTTTTCCACCGTATCTGCCGCAGCCGCCGACCCAGCTGTCCGATTCGTAGCCAATGAGCGGAGTGCTAATGGCGTCCACCGCTTGACCCACCAGAATGATCACTCCGGCTAAACTACTGCTAAGCTGGAAAGAAAATTATTCGTTGTTTTGGTGGTCACTGATGCAAAACTTTATTGCAGTACAATTTGTGTCAACCGAAGTGAATGATCGGTTCAACATGGCGACGTCGTCATTTACAATTACAATATATACCCACAAGCAGCCCCGGATGGGGCCTATGGCGGGGGTCAGATGACCAGTCAAGGACAAAGGTGTGGTTGTCCTATCCTAACAGGCTCTTGACTTGCGACTCATTTAGGCTATTCCACTGACGACACACTCTGGAGAAATAGGAGTTGAAGTACGAGTCACATCTACAATGCAGCTCCTGAACCATTTTAGTTCAGGAGCTGCATTGTAGATGCAGTCTCTGTTTTATTCATATGAGAGTGTAATTCATTTTATTTTATTTAGTAACGTGGCATAAAGACCCTCAATAAGCAAAATTCGTCTTAAGTGCATATTTCGATGATGCGAGCGCCATCTGCTTTTCAATCTGCTCATTGATTGCAAAGACGCATTTTTTAGATATGCGACCATGAGTTGGTTGTCAGCTTGCCCACTATCACACGCTGCACATATTATTTACGATATAGCCAATTATGGCCGGACAACCAGGAAGAAAGTGCATAGCTATAATATAGTGCGCGAAAGTTTGTTTAAGTTAGATAGGGAATTTCAATTTTATAATACAAGGTCCTGATCAAGGATAACAACTTACGAGTTTTTGGCGAGCCAAGAAATGGGTAATTATAGTGGTACTGGATTGTTTTGAAGCATCATTTTTCGTTTAACTGAATCACAACCAGAGTTCATGTTAAAGTAATACCCTAGTCACACGGACTAAATATGTTTATTCCAAGCATACTTATCAAGGTGCGTTGTGACATTGAACAGAATCGGCACGTGCCGCTCGTCCTTGATTTGTCAAGAAATCACCAGGCGCTCTCGAATGACGATTCCTCCATCTCAATTGTGCTTGAGTGGGCACGTTCCACTTTTAGTAAGGTCCGACACGTAATTTGTATCGCTCGCGTTGGACACTATCTCAAAAGACAATTTGCCCCAATCTCAAATACATTGAAGCAGCTTGAAGCATGCTTACCGTGTGACTAGGATATTATCGATTAACAGATCGATCTGAGCCAAAAGGAAAACGTTAATCAACAAAGGTTAGTTACACAACCAGTATATTTTACAAATTAAACGTGATTTTCCAATTGGTTATATCCTCCTAGGACCTTCGTTTTAGCTAGTTCCATGTAAGATAATTACCTTTTAATGAACACGTAGGTAATTGTTTTTATGTAATTTATCCGGAAAATAAAGACGATTAATTTCATCGTTCTTTCGGTTCGGATCTCCGAAGGATATTAACAATACAAATACAGTTATCTAAAACTCCGCTCTGCATGTGTCACAAATTAAGAAATCTGGATACAATTCGGGGCGCTTACGATTTATTTCATTTTTCCATTTCGTTTTAAATGTAGGACAAGATCGAGACAAATCCAAATGTATTAACAAATTTTCGTATGCGTCATTTAGAATGTATTAGTCTGATAGCTTGGTGGTTAGTTTGGTTAACGTATTTAGGCTAGCATTCACTGTACAGTGAAATGGATATCAACCTTCAAAAAACAAATGGGAAAATTAATTTGCGTTTTTTTTTCATATTTAATTTACCTTGACTGTGCACTGCAGGTAAAGCAGCATATAGGTGAACCACACGGCAGCGCACAAATCGTTAAAGATGTGTCCGACCGTGTAGCACAGTTTCTGACCGAAGGAGAGTCGGTCCGCCCCGGCCGGTGTTCCGTTCAGGTGAAGTAGAGAACTCGAAGTTGGCAACCCCTTGCCTACAGGCGGCTGTGCCTCAACGCCAGGCGCCATTTTTTCTTGTTTAATCTGCAATTTTAATCTCACCAAATTAGTGATAGTGATGATCGAGGTAACGGTGGCGTATTTTTGAGTACTGCTTAGGTCGTCATTGGTTGACAACGTCAATGGAGATTAGCACAAGAATTTTGATTTCTTAAAAGAGTGCATGCGTGTGATTGAAAATCATAAACTATAAAACGTTAATTCCACGCAGGTGATTTTTGATTTTTCGTATCCACATATTCACTTTCGAATGCATAGCATTAAAAAAGGTAGCTTTGAGACTCGGAACTGACCACTGCTTGGCGATCAACTTCCTATACTGTACGCGTGACCATCTAAAATGAGGTCCCCTCAAGACGAAATATTTTCTAATTTCGTCGGCACTTTACATAAAACTTGATCTTAAACGACTTCTGGCATGAAAATCGTGCTTGAAGCAATTTGCTAATACAACAATCGATCGTTAACTTTTGGTGAAAAGTTTTGACTCTTAATTTTGGACTTTGTAACGCATTTCGAGTAAATTGTATTGATCGTATAAACCAATATTTTGCCTAATTGATAATTTCGTAATGTGGACTGTGAATGGCTCCATATACAGTGTATTATGGTGGTTCCAAACAAACCATTGAAGCACAATTCTAAACAGTTTACCGGTATACTTGAATATTGAAAATGTTATAGGCATTCGGCATTATACATTTCGGGCACAACAAGGGGTTAATTTATATTAATTATATAAATTATACCAAATTAAAAATAATTATCAGCCTGATAATTAATTCGTGTTATTAATATGTGAAGGGCCTTTATGCTGTCATGTTAAATTCATCATAAGAAGCCGGGCATGACATGGACCTTGCTGAGTACCGGTTCAGTCTCTTCCGTGCTCAAATTCTCAGTTGTGAAAGTGGTTTCTGGTCATGCCAAAATCATTAAAAAAAGGTTTGTTTATTCAGTAAAAATTCAGTCTAAAAAAGACGTTCTTCTTTCTATTAAATATATTGTTAAGGAATATAGAATATACTTCTTACCTGAGTTTCTCGAAGGTTCAGTCAGGTTAGTTCCATTTGTGCGCTACATTTCTTTGTACGGAATTCCGGACCACCAGCAGCACCAACCGAACTGTACGCTGTGACGTCACACAATAGAGTAACTCTCGATTTTTAGTCACATCCTCGGTATATTTTCCGAAACCGAATTTTCGTTTCCCACTTCTACCGATGCAGCAGGCGAATTAATAATGAGCACATGAGCGTTTCTGCACCTTGCAAAATTGCATTATGAATGGCACAAGGCCGTACACCCTTAAAAAAAAGTAGATTCGACTACTCACTTGTTTCGCATAAATATTCGGTTATCACCAAACAATGAATTTTACAAGACACGGCCTTGAACTCCAACATAAGAGTAGATAATAAATTTCTTCGAGAAACGTATTATAAATAATATTTTTCAATGTTGCTGAAATTAAAAAATACATTTAATCACTATTATATGCCATTTTGTTTCTGCAATGTTGCTGAAACCAATTAACAAATAGTATAAATTATATTTCATTTGTTTAAAAATGTCGTTAGACATGTTTTGAAAATTCGCCGAATCACGGCATTCTTTACGATATCGTGGAAGTAAATGTTTACGTGAAATAATCTAAATGGACAGATGTGAAGCAAGCTGATTCGCGTTCGATAGTTTCTCCCCTTCACGTATAGGGGGGTTGTCTAGCGCTTCTCAAACAAAGCCTCAAAGCGAAGCCAGATAATAATTATTTCCGCGGTGTTGAGGTAGCCCCTGAAGGGTAAACACCGTTTTGGCGCTCTGCATTTGCAATCGCTAGACGGCGCTTGCCTGTCAATCAGCTCAGGGTTCCTAGACCGATACCTGCGACAGTTGGTGTCAAATTCAGTCGTTTGTTGCGCTTCACCCAACGCCAGGTAATAATGTATATATGCAATGGCAATAATGCCACCAGAGGGCACCACAAAGTGCATGAATACAAATTCATTTCACACGCGTTATTCCGTAGACTTTTCCGCACCACGACTCTTACGGTTCGGACATCGCGCGCTAAAAGTTTGTAATCGAAACTTCCAGTTGAAGGTAGCGACCTCTGGTGGGCGTGTACTGGCAGTATGGCGGTTTGTCACGTGTTTAGATTTTTTTGTTTGTTTATCAGGCACAAAAATTTTACCGATGTGAGTCGCCATTTTGAAAACACATGCGCAGCTAGCGATTTAGCGCAACATCCGCCGTAGCAGTTTCCGGGCTTCATAGTACGGCTTTGTTCCGCGCGTTCGATATCTACTGTCTGTCCTTGAGACAGTCTTGAAACACTTTTCTCGTAATAACATGCCTACAAGCTTAATATAATTGATGTCTATTATCGTTTCAAACAAGCCAGTGCTGCAAAATGCATGTAAAAATAAAATTTTGTTATTATATTTGTTAAGTTCAATTAAGACAAGTCATCTGAAAAATAATATAACTGTTATATCATTTGCAAAATTAGTAGCTGTTTATCCGCGATTTCCATGAGTCCTTGTGCAATTCTTTCAGCGCAGAACTTCCAATTTTATTCTAAAAAATTGAAACAAAAGAAATACAATTTGCAAACATTTTTCACTATATTTAATATTTATTGTTATTTTTCTTGAATAATATTAGTAATAAAACAACTTTGAAATTACAACACTAGACTACATGTGATAACCAATGGTATCAAAACAGCGCCGTGGGTGAATCCAGACAACAGGACACCCTGAAAAAAGGTTACTTTTCTGTTTGTTCAAATATGGAAAATACATTATATGATGTACCAATATAATTAATACGATCAGTGAACTAATAATTTTAAACATTTAGTCCAAAAGACTTAAAATTTTGTAGCTGCGTCAGTAAATTTATATTTGAGAGTAACCAAAGATTTCCCTAACGTACATTGAAATGACTAGAAAACCCACTTCGAAAAGTTGACATGTGACTGGCAATTACATGCAAATCATTTCCTGTATGTGGATGTGCATACAATAAAAATAACGGTTCAATTTATTTTTAAATGAGAACGTCATTTTATAATAGCTACAATTATTCGCAACATATTTAGATACCATATTCATTGAAATTTCAATGTGATCAAATCTATTGCTAAATTGAAATTTGATATTTTCCTTGTTTTAACTAAATGACGTTTTGAGTTTTTTTCGTTTTCTTAAAACGAAAAAATTCAAATACGAAAGATTTTCTTTCCCGAACTCTTGCTGCAATCACATTTTATAAATACCGTTAGCATTTAAGAAAAAGTAGTCTACTGAATTCTCGTAAGTATACGATGTATCAAAAAAAATTAAATGTCAATTTAAATATATTTCCACAAGAAGAAAATGGTTAGTAAAGTTTTATAACATCATTATATGAATCAATTTTAATTCGGGTATCGGGGCTAAAATAAATTAATACACGTAGATATAGTGACTGGACAGTTTAGTGGCAAATGCACATTCGCTAAACCATCAAAGATTACTCTGACAGAACCATGTTGTTTGCGTCGACAAAAGCAAAGAATGTAATAATCGATATTCGTCTAACTTGTATGTGGACATATGACACATGCATCGTTGCTAAGACGGCATATAGCAATTAAAGAGACAGATTATTCTTCCAATCAAAGAAATTCAGTTATCCAATAAATGCAGAATTCGATATTCCAATTTATGGAATAACTCAAATGAACGAACCCAATGTATCTGCGACTATGACACTTGATTGGACTGATTTGTTAACTGGAATTGAAATTATTACTACAATAACAGAAAAGTCGAATCCGGAAATTTAATGGACAACTGATGTTCGAAAGTTTGACGCTCAAATTCGTTTTTTTTTTGTTAATTTTTCTTGTGATTGATTAAAAAATTGTAAAAAAAAATTGGAACAAAATTAGAAAGGCAATGTTCCCCAAGAAGAATTGTGTAGAGGTGACGTGTGGAGGGGGGTTTGACCGGATGTGACGTCAGTGGCTACAATATGGCGGTCGCGGCCGACTTCCGCTGCTGGACGAGGTGCTGGTGTGGTCGCCGCATTCGACCACCAGGCTGCAGCCGCTGCCGCCGCTCTCAGTATCGGGTAGCGCGGCTGCGCCATAGCGGCGTTGTTGACGACGGCGTCGACGACCGGGAGGAGGCGCCACCACCGATGGCTGATGTGGATGCGGATGAGGGCGAGGACGCGAAGGAGGATGTGGAGGGGCTTCCCGAAGTGGAGGACCAGGGCGAAATGCTGCGGCTGTAGTAGGTCCTCGGTGATGGACTGTAGATCTTCCGACCTAGTTGGGAGAACCGGCGAAAGAGAAAGAGACCAAAGAGGCACAACTTTAACATGAAGCGAGATTCAGGCAGCTGTAAAACTGATGTTGGCTTGAACTAAAATTCAAAGAGATATCTCGCGCATTCAATCATTCGCGCAAGAACTTTTAATTATGAAATTCAAAAATATTCAGCAATATATTTAACATGAAATGCGAGCTACAGCATGCGCACACAGTGAACCAAAAAGTAACAAGTCGTCAATTTTAATATTTTTAAAATGTCGGCCAAAGATAACGCGATCTTTATGAAATTTGGCGATAATTAATGACTGATTTTTTAAGTCGAATTGCGAGTCCCAAATTTCAACTTTTCACCAATAAAATTGCAACTTGACGAGAGAGTGCTTTACCAATTCTGCAATCCATGCTTTACGTTACTGTACAGCGCGTTTGATCAACTTTTTACTGCAAAAATGACGTTCACTAACGAAAAAAAAGTGCTATCAAATAACCACGATAAAACATAAAATATGGTCCGATAACGACATCTTAACTAATAACAATATGGCATATTAATCGGGTGATGGCTAATACAGGCATCGCCTTCGCAACGGCTGTCCCGTGCTTTTTCACTTATGCTTAATCTTAACTCATTTCGAAAAAAAGAAACCTAGTTAAGAAGTCGTTTCCGAATCACAACTTTTGTTTTATCAAAAAGATTTGCTCGCATTTGTATATTTAATTGTCAACATTTTCGAAGCGGTTGAAGTTGATCAACCACGTTGCACATTAACTGTAGGCAGTGATAATCGGCAATCGACAAGCGCAACATTTGTGGAGACAGATACAAAATTCAAACTTGATACAGATCTCCTAATTATCACCACATTTCATAATAACCGAGTTATTTTAGTTTAACTTATTACATATTTTAAAAGTGGTCCATTAATTTTTGGTCACGGTGTCACAATGGTCACAATGGACGATCTCATGAAATCTAAAAGTATCTAAAATCCAAGAATCTGGGTGTCGTTTCTCGACGAATCTTCGGGGAGAAGAAAAATCTTCGGCGCTCTGAGATTGGCCGATTTGGCGACATTTGCCAACTTTCCGAGCAAAATGCCGCCAAATCAGCCAATCACAGGGCGTCGAATCTCTCCATATTGTACGAGTACTCTATTATAGACTATAGTCACCTACCAGCAGAATGATGAAATATGCGATTTTCTTCTACCGTTTGAGTATCATGTGACTAAATGTATTAAGTATTTTTCGAAAATTAGCGAAAGAGTAACTAAGTTCAAGAGAATAGCTAGTGAATTAGATGCTTCATACGTAGGCGGAAGTTCGCAGAGTTTTGTAGGCGCCAAAGCGAAGAACGAAATTTGGCATTGGGGATTTTTGGATACGAGTTTTCTATTTTTGAAAAGTAAAATCCGGCCGATCGCCTCGCAGATCCGGTTCCGATTAACGGAAAATGTTCAATGGATTGGATTGACTTGATTCTGAAGAAAGTTGACCCTGCGTGGCACAGACACGTTCATCAGTGATTTTCCATTGACTCACGACATCAAATAAAGTTTCGCTAACAATGATTCCGCTGGCGAAACAACGTTAAATTTAATTCCGTTCACGCACAGCGACCGATTGTGCTCGAATCGGTCTCAATTAAAAGTTAATCCTAAATTTATGAATCAAACCGAGCATCGAGGTCCAAACGATGATTTCGTTTCCAAATATGACCTTCCACAAATATCACCTAATCATATTGGAACTTCCCTCGGTCAG
>JAQGBY010006314.1:0-13316 GCA_034698785.1 Mycogona germanica
TAAATTGTCTTAAACGACATTTCGTCGTAAATTGAGACCACACATGTGTCATTTTTAAGATATCATTTTTAAGTGTGCGGTGTCATTTTTGGAACACCCAAATTAAATTCCTATTTTGTGAAATAGTACTCCGAGGTATTAATTCAAAATTAACTAGAAATTCTGGATCTATTGTGGAAAATGCCGCTGGCATCAATGTAATCAATCGTACGTGATTGGAGCTCGAATTTTCAGCGCCATTTTGGTCAAGTTGAAACGCCATTTTTAACTTTTTTTGCTCAATGCTTAAAACTTTAACGATCGATATTTCGAGAAATACGCATAATGGAGATCTGAAATAACTTGCATTCGACTACAATTTATTAGAACTATTTACTGGTCAAATTTTATTCATTTTCGTTAAGCCGTTCGTAAGTAAACACAAGAAGGACAAACTTACAGGATTATAATTTAGATACATACAGTGTGCATTTTTTTTTCAATTCACTGAAGTGTAAATCACAAAAGAAGTTTCTGTACCCCTCTTGGTGCTTAGGCACTATGTGAGGGGCACATTTTCACCAGTACCCCGGGATCGAATAATCGAGAGCCTGCGCCTGGAATCGAACCCGGGAGCGCCGAACCAGTCAGACGCTAAACCAACTGAGCTACGACGAGTCGTACATGTCACTACATGTACACAGAATACACGTACGCATATTCAAAGCTGATCCATCACAATTAAAATAGCAGAACAAAACCATTTTGCAATCAAAAATGATTCTTCCGTTCACTGATTCTTCCGTTCCTGTGTTGATGATTAGAATCTAGACCAATCGCTGCTAAGACAAAATCATTCTGTACGATACCAATTTCTTCACCGTTTCTCAGTGAGCTTCATCGCAGATGAGCAGCTCCGCTAGACAAAGATTATAAAACCACAAAATCGTGATTTGCTTCTCCTACATTCAGGTCATGCGAACGTGTTCCTCCTCAGTTCCGAAACCCCATTATATAATTCTCAGTTTCGTGAGGCCGCTGTTGTTGTTTTTTTGTTGAATGGGATATAAACATTATTCGATCTTTTCATTAAATACAGACCGTATACAGCCTGCAGGCCTGTACCCTCCTACCTAGAGAGAGAGCGCTAGAACTCCCACCACTGACCAAATGACCACCTCAATCGGTCATTCACAACAAGACCGGAAGAGAAAGGGAAAAACTTATGGCTTCTGCTGAATGATGCGACCTTTCGTGTTCAACTTCTAAACGGTACAAAACAGAAACAATGAACAAAACAAAGACGATTACCAAACGAAGATTGCCGGTTGAGGATTCCACCCCTAGGTAAGCTCGAATTTATCACTGGCCGCAGAAGGGTAATCAACCGGGACCCCTTCCTCATCCCATTCCCATTTCATTTAATTGTCCTACAAGCTCCTCTGTCAGCAGCAGTGAGCCTGGGTTCAATTCCAGGCCTAGACCTCTGAAATGTTCAGCCCCAGAAAAATTCCTACACGTGCCTTCTTCCTCAGGAATCCTATATTATAAAACAGAGATTTCGATTTTCGTGTTCGGATCAGTGTTTGCCGAACGGATCAGTGAAATCGCATAAAAATGAACATACACTTACTAAACCATCCTAATTCGCTAGCGATGGAACGACGGATCTCTATTTTCAATAAAACATAATAAAACTAGCGTTACAAAATTTTGGATAATCTCCCTTTCGCTTCAAACTTAAAAAATGGCGTCTGCACATCAAAAGCGTCTGCACATCAAAAGCGTCTGCACATCAACATCTATGGCGAGGGAAAATAGGTCTCGGATCGACATAACGGAGTGAGTGGATTAGATCTGGCAGTTGTAGGCCTGGTGATAGGCGAGAATGTTGCTGCCCCGTGTGCGGAGGCAATCACACAATGCATCAGTCCGACTCGGTTGAATTATTATTAGCTAATTGGTTAAGTTTGGTTTAAGTGGAGAAGAATGACGGCTCGGGTCATATGTTTCGATTACATAATCTTATAAGACGATGTAAATTAACTAATCTGCAACTAGCATATGTGTTTCAAAAGATACCTGAAGGGGTAGTGAAATTTTAACGCACCTTTCTGTTACATTACGCAGTTGGACCTGCACATGGGAAGCATTTTTTTCGGCAAAATCCTCCCTCCATCCTCCACACATATATATATACCGTAGTTTGGCATTTCTGGTTGCTACATTGGAAAAGTCAATGACCCCTGGCAAAACCCCAATGCGATTGTGCATGTATATGTTTTCCGTTTATTGGACATCGGACAAATAAGCATTGTTACGCAAGAGTTCGATCTTCCGGCACAAATAGATGCGGCGCAACCCTCAGACAACAGTACAGTACTGTTATTTGTTGTCATTTAAACCTGTCTCAAAGTCTTTATTAAAGTGGCGAAAGCCACAGTGGTGTAGCTCTTTTTTTTTAATTATAGGCAAAGATGCAATCCATCAAACTATTTTTTGAAAATGTGACGTAAACCAAAGTTTGTATAGCGCCAACAGAGGTCACCAAAGGTTGAACTGGTACATGGAACCCTATGATGACGCATCTAGTAAAACCGATTGTTTTTCAATTCGTGAAAACCTCCGACTTTTACCATCACATGATTCACCGCTTCATTTTTTAACCACTAACTTTCACGCAAGATGTCATTTTTCAAATAATACCCAACGACCTCCAACTTGTTTGTCGATGTTTTTTTTGTTATCTTGTTGCCGCAGTAAAATATCTCTATTAATTCTTTTTGATGATAGTGGTTTTAAAAACACCAGGGGGCAGGCATCCAGGAAACTGTCACCAGTTGTCAGCGAATGATTCTGACAGCTATCAATTATGAGAGAATCTGTCCCTGCTGTTGAGGGCGCATGCAAATTTAATCCTTCAGTTGCCAATATTTCATTGGCCTCTGTATGTGGCAGTTATTCATGCCCTCTGGGGGTTGACGTTAATTTTTTAATTATCTTTTTTTTATCAAAAATTAAGAAATTACATAATTTTAAAAAGCTATTGTAGAAAAAATAGGAAGCCGAATGTGAATAAAACTAGAGATGAAGAGATGGTTGGACGCAATCAGAAATACGGCGACAGGAATGTAAAGTTAAACGATTAATCAGAATTGGTTACAAACTCGAAAATTACAGAACACACTGTAAAAATAGTTACACATGATAATAACAGTAAAACCTCTATATGAGTTACGACATTTTTCTCCCATAGGATCACAATGGAAACAGACGTTAGGGAAAAATTCGCAGCGCAGCTTTAACAGCTTATTAAAAAACTTCTCTTAACAATTAACGGGCCAAATTGATTGAGAAAAGAAGAGATCAATTTACATTTTATAAAATAATTAATTTATCCCAGCTGCTCGAAATCAGATATCTAGGGCGCCAAAAATAGATTCCAAACATATTTATTTATTAGTGATGCCACTTGACTTTGTTTTCGCCAGATCTGTTGAATATACAGAGGGTTGTTTCATGTTTGTTGACCGATTTTTAAAATGCTTTATAAAAGTAGAACGTGCTCGGATTAATTTGAATTTTTGCACATAACTAAATAGACACTTTTGGTTTCTGAATTTATTTTCATGGTGACAAGACATTTTCCAGATGGGTTCGTGAAGCCAAAGAAAGTTTCTCGCGAGGATTCATGGTGGTGGCCGGTTTCTCATACAACGGGAAGATGACATTGAGGCAGATTGGCTCCAAGGTGAAAATTAACTCGGGGCCGAGTACTATCAGGAAAACGTCCTGGAACATTTATACCGACATGAAATACCAACTATGTACGGCAACGAGGCCAGCAATGTGTTCATCCATCAGCACAAGGCATCCAGCCATACCTCGCGTTCCACAGTTGAGTACATGTTGAATTTGGAACGAAAATTCGTGCAATTCCCTTCAGCTGCATCCCAGTCAAGTCACCTGATGACGCATCCATGGACTTCTGCGCTTTTGGACTGCTGCAACGGGCCGACACCGCCGACCTACTACTTTGGATGGCCTATGAAAAGTGTGCTAGGAGGAGTGGGCCAACATTGACCATCATGCGCTTCAACGCTTCAACAGGAAGCGTGGTAAACTGTTGAAACGAGCACTCTGACACCGCCGATCTACTACTTTGGATGGCCAATGGAAAGTGTGCCAGGAGGAGTGGGCCAACATTGACCATCATGCGCTTCAACGCTTCAACAGGAAGCGTGGTCAACTGTTGAAACGAGCACTCTGACACCGCCGATCTACTACTTTGGATGGTCAATGGAAAGTGTGCCAGGAGGAGTGGGCCAACATTGACCATCATGCGCTTCAACGCTTCAACAGGAAGCGTGGCCAACACATCGAGCACAACAGGTGGTGGAGAAATGGAATTTCATAGGGTATACAGCTTTTTATAAATTGGTCAACAAACATGAAACAACCCTTTGTTCATATATATATATACAGATTATATATAATAGGATTTCCCGACGCGGCACAGTCAAGCAACTTGTAACATGCTTACAGCGTGACTAGGATATCACTGTCTATATTAATGTATTAATATTTTCACAGTGTGATTTGTAACTTTCGAAAAAAGTGCAGGAGCACTCCGAAATGAATATTAAGATAATGATAATAAACAAAATTTGTTTATTGTCATTATCTTGTAATTTTCGAAGTTGGTGATAAACTTAATCGTTTAACATTACATTATTGTCGCCATATTTATGATTGCGTCTAAGAATCTCTTCATTTCTTGTTCTACTTTATTATAATTCTGGAAAATGATTTTGAAATTTGGAAAGGCTTGTTCCGAATCTTGTTCAGACCCGGAACACAACATAACAGAGTAAATTCTTGATGAAATATGACACGCACCCCATCGACGTGTTTGTTTTTGCCCACACGGCTCTCCTTTCTACAAAGTTACCTGCACATCCAATAATTCAAATTGTTTCTTTAGTATCGAAATGACCAGCACAATTATCGGTGAAGATTTAATTGCAGGTAACTAATTAGTATCGGCGGCGCTCGACGTTTGATGACAACCGCTGATGGCCGGCTCTCCAATTATTTACTTGTTTGTTTCGACCCCTGAGGGTAAGGGTGGCAATCCCTCACCCAGGATTGGATAGGGATTGCCTCATGGGATCCTATAAACATTCAAGTGGATTACAGAGATGTACTTGCATATTTTGTTTTAAATTTGAAAATATGACACAAAGAATGCCTAAAATGAAAGAAATTGAGTTTTTAAATGTGAAGACATTATAATAAACAAAATTTTGTCATAATTTTCCATCTTTAGACAATTTTCTATAGCGGCTTTTTTAAACAATAAACTGATTTTACGTTGAAATTTTGATTTTGTCAATGCATGCGTGCTAACTGGTAGAAATAATTTTAAATATGCTTTGTTAGCATCGTTGCTATTGAATCTTATATTATAAAACAGAGATTTCGATTTTCGTGTTCGGAGATTATCTGTCGAACGGCTCAATGAAATCGCATAAAAATGAACATACACTTACTAAACCATCATAATTCGCTAGCGACGGATCGACGGATCCCGATTTTTATTAAAACCTAATAAAACCAGCGTTACCAAATTTTGGATAATCTCCCTTTCGCTTTAAACTTAAAAAATGGCGTCTCCACATCAAAAGTATGACGTCGTCGATTTCACGAGACAACCAGGTAAACCTCATAACAGTTCCATCCAAACATACACTATACACATACTATTACCGGAATAATATTTTCAATAAAAAATAAAAAAAAATAACAATATTAAAAAATATAAAATAATCAAATAGATATTTTAAAAATAATTATTTTTTAATTTAACATCAAACGATTGAAAATCCAAATTTTTAAATATAAAAAAAACATGTTGAGGCACCCACTGCATGACGTTATTATAGCACGTGAAAAATCAGTTACTTCACATTTAACGTTTGCGTTTATCGCGTGTAAACGTAAAATAGCCGGTAAATTTAAACAATTTATGTTTTATTTCATTGGTGGTTACTGTAAACCCAGGCAAAGCCGGGCACCCTTCTTGTTGTTCACTAAGGTCTTGGGAGGATACACAGGTCAGTTTCACTCAAAATTAGTGGCACTGCCCCGAAGCTGAAAAATGTAAGAATGATCGGCGCACGAAGAGTACGACATTTGTTGGAGGGCATTCCTCACTTCCAAGTATTTCGACTCTGGTATATTGACCTCTGGAATCTTGATGGAAAAATTAACTTTCAATTCAGTTTGTAAAACCATTTAAAAATTGTTTCATGACTTCTGAGGGGAAAAAACCTGTTCTCGCCAATAAAACTTGAGTCATAACAATAAATCGTGACGACTGATTTTTAAAAGACCATAATAAAATGCTACTCTTCCAACATTTGAAGCATCTGCTTCAAGGTAATGATCGTAAAACCATTGATTAATCATGTGTTTTTTATCTTTTTATTAGATTTTGAAATTATATTTTATTGTTTTAGATTTTTGTTCCGCATTTGATTTCGATGTCCTGGTAATGCAAAGATGAAGCAGCTAAGAAAAATTAGAATGATATGGCAATTTATATGAATATGTTAAAGGGTATATAATTATGTAATTTGTTCGGCCTTACGTGACTGCCAAGGTGATCAGTTTCTGATAGTCAGACGTTTCCGTCATTTCACCAACCACTAAAAAAAACCACTAAAAGGAAAGGTTTTTATGTCAAATGATGGTTGGTCCGCACTTTTTCAAGAAACTCAGACATTCAGCGAAACGGATGCCACCGATTTAATGAACCAATGGGTCGGGTCAGTTTGATTTGTTCCAACACCGGGAAGGTCATTTTATTTTCCAGTCACGGAAATTGGATTCTCGTTTCTGATTGGCAGAAGCGTCACATGAACCAAGTTAGTTCATTATTTTTAAATGCGTTGTCGTCGTCACATCTTAGTTCTCACAGAAACGCAGTGGTGAAGAACACGAGGACATGGGATCTAAAATAGAAGATGTCCCGGGACGTCATAATTCAGTGCTGTGATCAACAAAGGAACATTGATTTTTAAATTAATTTGTTCCATTTATAGTATAATTTAATTCATTGCTTTATTCTGTGGGTTTTCAAATAATTCAAATAAAATGTTACGGTGAAAATTATGACGTTAGATGGATTTATTGTTTCGTACAATTCTTTCTTCACAGCCTCCAGCACCTCATGAGGATTCACTGAAGAAAGCTTTGGTTCAAACATGTTTTCTCATGGGTGGGTTGACTAATGAGTGTCCTGAATGAGAAATACTTACAATCTTTCCTAAATCGAATGAATTCAAATCGCAGGTTTCCTGAATACAAAACAACGTCAACCGAAATTCGGGTCGACACCCCGGAGCACACAAATTTCACCCGGAAAGTCGGGTCACCGTTTAGCTGATCTGTCAGTGAAAAAAAAAGATTAATTGTACGGAGTATAATTGGTAGACTGGTTGCACCTAGTAGCAAAAAGAAAAAGCCGGCAAGATGTCGCACGATAAGTTATTGATTCACAAGTAGCTGAGAGAGAATTAGTCGCCTATTATTTTTTGAAATAATTATTTGCTAATGCCACTAGAGATTCTGTAGATGAAGTTTTCCTGTGATGCAAACGTCCATTATAAAAAGAAAGATCATCCGGGAGAGAGTTGCTGGATCTGAGAGCTCCATGACAGGTCATCGGCCTTTGGGCAGTTTTCAATGTCTCTCCTGTTCATGCCGCAAATTTCAAAATTTTAACTTTTAAAAATTAAGATAAAAGTCTCAAACGAAAAAGTTCAAAAGAATTCGGATATATTTAACTAAATAAAAACACAAAGCTAGATAGTAAACCGCATGACATATTTCTACACTACATCTCAGGCCTGTAACAACGCCATGCAAAAATAAAGATGCCGTGATCACGTGTTCAATTCCCGGCCGCTGGACCTCTGGAATTATTCGGGCGAGATAAATTTCTGCACGTGTATTCTTTTAAATTGAGAGTATCAAGTAGATGCTGGGCGTCACTGGTGAGTCGCTGACGTCACACCTATGACGGGAAAAAGAGGTCTCGAACCGACGTAGTGGAGGGGATCGGAGCTGGCAGATTCTGTCCTCTTGATAGTTTGCGAGAGATCCGTGATGCGATGCAATTACACAATGCACCGATCCGACAACTCTGGTTAATTATTGTATTTTACGTAATAATAATAAAAATACTTCTCACTTTGAGGGCAAGTTTAGACACGTCATCAACCAATCGATTGGCAGTGTATAATGAATCAATCATGATTAATTAAGTCGCAGCTGTTAGACTTTTGCGAAGTAGGATCTGTAGCGTCAGTTCCCACGGTTTTCTAGGTTAATTTTTTCGTTTTAAATAATATTTTACTATTATTATTATATTAGAAGAGTTATCGTCAACTCTCGTTCGTCTTTATCGTCCGGTCTGTCCCGGGCACAACCCCCATTTTCTAGGAGTAGGAGACGATTCACCCCTTATCACTTGAAAACGGTCGTATAACTTTCCAAATTTTATTTTCCAAAACTGAAAATCACTGTATTTGCATGTTTTGAGGAAGTTTTCTCTTTGGGATTTCCACTACAACAATGCTCCCGGAACATTGGTCTAGAAACACCGTTCCGTGTTGATGTTTAGGTGAAGACGAAAATGTTGCAGTTGCCAGAAGCTGCAACACATATCTTCTAAAATTAATACTTTATCATTAGAATAAAGAAATCAACCAGCCTGGACTTATCTTAAGTTGCTGCAGAATTGCTCATTAACCTGGACCGTGCACATGGCCTACATCCACGTAAGAGCACTTTCTCAATTGAAAGAATCCAAAAGCGATCGAATAGCCCACATTCCAAACTTTAATCTCATTTGCACGGTCCGAAATGCTTGTTAGTCTTGGTATAGCTCCGAACAATCTCGTTGCCGAAACCGTTACCAAATACACAACTGGGCAAGCACTATCCATCAAAGTTCGGTTATTTAATTAACCCCAATTCCCCCTCTCTCGTCCGTGTAATAGTGCGGAATCAGGCTATATGCGTAGTCGCTCAATTGGGTCTGGAAAAAATTCAGGGTCACCTAAGACGTTGTTACTTCACATGAGCCGATGTATGTGTGTGTGGTGTTGACAGACCACGACACCGTATACGAGTTTTAACCGTTGTTCACGGTGGATTATTTCTTCTTGTGTGTATCTAGTAGATTCTTGTGTAAAGCTCATTCATTAGTGAGCGTGTGTGTGGAAACTAGATAGAGCGGTGCAGCTGAACTTCATTTGTGGCCAACAATAGCTTCTCGGTGGACTAAATTCCCGTGTACACAACGAACGGTCTTGCTCTTGCCGATTCTGAGTGAACAATTTGACCTATCTCGTGTCTTTATTGTCTCCGTGTTCTGCGAATACAGTTCGGAATTAATTAAAAGCAAATGCATTTTTTTTTAAACTATTTTTGTAACGCTGACTCGGTGCAATTCGGTGAGAATTCAAGGATGCTGCTGTTCCTCCGTTGGCACTTCAGTTAGTGAAAGTCAAAGGATAGTCATGAACAAAAAAACATTGATGGAATTTGTAGTTCGACTGTAAAATAGTTTGTCTATCTAATTGTACTACTGTATAAAACAAAGTTATTTTTCTGTCTGTGATTCGACAGCTCACCAACGGCTTATCGCAAGGTCATGAAATTTATACCAGGTGTACAGTGCCGTAAATCCTAAGATAAATTTATTTCAGATCTTTTTGTTGCTGCGTTCATGGGACATGAATTTAGGAAAACTGTCTTTGGGCGCCGGGACGAGTTGGTGACATGGTGCATGAAGGAGGCGGGTGCGGGGGGGGGTATCTTAAGACAGATAAGGGGGGGACAAAGACGCTGGAAGTTTGAATGAGGTTGAAGTTGGAGCAAAATAAGGGAGTGTGACTTTAATCAAAAATTATTGTGAACTTTAGAAAACCTCGCTTCCACATTGTGACGCGCGATATTCGTAAATAATTGCTAGTGAACTGAGCTATCGATAGTTTCGAATAATATCGATTGACACTAATTCCCTGTTTTGTGATTCCGGGCGAAAGCGGGTCCTTTGGTCTAGTAGTTGATGAAACTTAAATAAAATATTGCTGACAAGTTTGAGATGTTAAACACATTTCTTTAAAAATGTCAGATAGTTTAATCTTTTTTTTAATTCAAATTGTGCACAGCACACTTTTCACAATGCAACTTACCTCACCTCGCCAACAGAGACATCTGATGAGTGGCTCCGATACCATGGGATATCCGATTCAGGAATCGAACCTGGGACCAAAGTCGGTCTCAATACCAACTGGGCTATGACGAGTCGTATTTTCAGATACAGTAGTAAAGTAATCTGCTAGGCACAGTAGAAACTCTTGGTAAATCGTAGCACAATCACATTATTCGAACGCAATGTCCAAAATTTGCGAACTTAATTCAATTTTAAAATAATAATAAGATTGTAGCCGAAAGAAAGGACGAACGTTCCGATTATATAAATCTATCATATAAGAACATGCCCACATAACTTGCTGGTCACATAACAGCAAGTTCTTTTTTTAAAAACATTTTTTTACGCTTCAAAACACTATGGTTCATGACAGATGGTATAAGTATAAGTGTAAGCAGTTAAAAATTATTAAGTGTTTCACATTTGATTAACACCTAATGTGGTTATTCTCTAAATTGCTAATTCTCCCATAATATAAATATTGTTATACTCTGTCCTTTCTTTCGGCGCTGTCCCGAGCACATTCCTAGAATCTCAATACTTAAACATGAGACGTCTTACAAAACGATTTCTAATAATAAGATAGTTGTGCCTCCAACCAGCGATAATGCTATGCGCCAATACGTGCTGAAAAGGGTTTCACGGTCCGAATTTTTTTGTGGCTCGACATAGAGGTAGCCTACATCCATGTGTTTGTGCGAGATCCGGTTTGGCGCAATTGTCTCGTTAGAACAAGCTAGTGGCCTTTGATCTGATTGACGTGTGCGTGAAAAGGGGTTTTACAGTTAGACACACTGCAAGCTAAACAAACCAGGACAGCATCGTGGAGTTCAACTATTTTGCATTCATTATTTTAAATAATAATTATCACTCACTAGAAGGTTACTTGGCTTCGCCTGGGTTAGGAGTAACCCTGAATGAAGTATTGATTGATTAATTGTTTAAATTGAATAAAACGGTTATTTTACGCTTACCTTTATCGTTTGTATTTGTCGTGTAATCTGTCAATATTTTGATCCATGTTCGATTCAATATTTTAATATTTTAAATTTCTATTTCCTCACGTGCTAGGGCGGGAAATGTTAAAATGATCCCCATCATGGCTGCGAAGTTTTTTCTAGCATACGTTTTCTTCTAATAATTTTTAAAACTTTGTTGTGTAGTTGAATCACGTTGTAGCATTGCAGTTGTTTATTTTTCATGTGCTACAGAGTACTCTGTATAACGTCATTTTGTGACGCCTCAACATGAGATTTTTAAATTTGTATAATTGAGATTTCCAAACGTTTGGCAATTGAAACATCAAATCGAAAAATAATCGATTTTAAAAATAGCATTTTGATTAATTTTGTCTTCTTAGTACTGTTAATTTGTTTTATATTTTTTTATTGAAAATATTCTTCTGATAAATAGAAATGTGTGTAGTTGGAATTGTAATCTTGTGTGCTTTGTTTTCACGTGATATCGACAGCGTCATTCGTTTGATGTGGAGACGCCATATGTTATTTTTCAGGCGAATGGTTGATTTGTAAGAAATTTTAAACAATTAATTTATTGTGAAATACTGAATATTGGTATCTGAAATTTCGTCCCTAGACAACTAATGTGAGGAGCTATCTGCAGGTAAAATTTTATTTAATTCAGTTCAGCCATTCGTAAGTTAAGTCCCGGACGGACACTTTTGTTTTCTTGTTTTATAATTTGATAACTAGTCCTGATTCGGCATTCAAATACCTTTTGTGTTTAACTCATTTTTTTAAACTCATTTGTTTACCATTCAAAACGCGATTTTTTTCCGTAAATGTCATCAACTTTTTCATCCAACATTAGAATTTCAATTTTCAGAGCAACTTATTGCCTAAATGTGTGACAACCCAATTAATAGACACGTACGTTGTGGCGAGCGTAATTTTCAATGGCATCTCTCATTTTCTTTCATGTGGTTTCGGCCTCGCCCTTGCTTCTGCCATAAACTTGAAAAGCATGACAGGAACTGGATATCAGCGTGGCTGCAACGCAACGGCTAATTCTACTGGAACAATGTACACATACATGGCCAGTCACCGGTCCACCCCTGAAATGATTGGCAAATTTTTGTTTGGCTTTGTGTACAGGGTACACGAGCGTGCAACAACACAAACTAATAAGAAAAAATGGTTTACCGTAATGTACGACTCATATATCGATGCATTGATGCCCTGACTGATGGTACTTAGTACTCGTAAAAATTATCCAAACATTATACAAAAAATGTCGTTCTAAGGCTAGCTTATTGAACCGCACACTGAATGTGTATCAAAAATGTGTATGATTCGTCGTACCCCAGTCGGTATTGCGACTAACTGTGGCTCGGCGGTCCGGGGTTCGATTCCCGGCGAGGGCTCCTAAGCACCAACAGGGGTACATAAAGGGCTGTAGTGCAAAGACTGTAGTGATACGAAATAGAAAAACACATAATTTTCATTGCTCTATTTTGTTAATTCTAAAAATAAAAGTATGAAAAACTAAAAATGAAAAGTATGATTGCCTCGCAACTACCACAGGGGAGCACCTTCCGGATTTCATTCCCTCACTCTGCCAAGTCGGTTCGAAATCTCTTTTTTATGACATTTGTGACGTCTGCAGCTCTTACCCGCGCCAGTGACGTCATCATCTGCGATCAAGGCGCGCGTAAGAATTTCTCACCCCCGAAAAACTAAACACAATACACCGGCCGAGAACTGAACCCGTGATCACGACACAACCATGTTACCCGATTTTGTGGCAGACTTAAGCGCTAGCTAAGAATTTCTAAGGAATGACTCAAACAATAGAAACAAATATGGGTGGACACTGTACTCGCAGACAAATCGATTAACATTCCCATAACTACGACAATGATACCGCTTATTTCAAAAAGACGACCTAAAACTTTCGTCACTACCCAAGAAATTTGCCCAGTTTCTGGCGCTTTCTAAGGTTCATTAAAACCCTGTAATCCTATATTATAAAACTAAGAATTGGATTTTGGTGTGCAGAGCAAAATTTCAGAACGGCTCAATGAAATCGC
>JAQGBY010006315.1:0-13313 GCA_034698785.1 Mycogona germanica
ACCGCCACCAAATCCGCCATTTTGAATTATGCCTTTTCGGCGGGAGATGAGAGCGCTCGCGATTCAAATGAGAGCGCTCGCGATTCTAATGAGAGCGCGCTCTTTTTTTTCGCATATCACCGGCAATGGCGACATAACGCGTTTTCACTTTTCAAAAAAATCGTGGTAAAGCTCTACCAATCACAGAGAAATGCAAAGCACATGATTGGATAGAGCGATAAATTAATTGGCCGGTGAAATAGTTAAGATTGGACAATGCACAGTGAAATTTGGTCGTGGTGTAATTAATTTCTGTATACACTCATGTTTTTAATTAAGTTTCCAAATATCAGCGTATTGGATTTACAAATTTGCGCTCCAACGCAATCGTTTGATCGCGTTAAAAAACAAAACAATAAAGAGTACATTATTTATTCCCTTGTGATTGTATAAAATTTTAATTGTTGGTGTGTTCCAGGTTCCAACTTCCTGTCAAAGTATTTGGGCACCATTGATGGCACGTACCAGGCCACATTCCTGGACCCCACTTGGAAGGACTCCATGGACAAGGTTGAGAGCCAAAAAACTGGTAAGATCGTATGTGTCTCCGCCAAGAGAGTCTGGTATCCACTTTGTTACATGTCTGATTGATTGAATGTCGAGACGTTACCGTCGGCTGACACCAATGTTTTTTCTCCCATTTTCTGTAGATTGCCAGGAGATGGTCAATCGCACTAGTCGATTTTTAAATAGCTCGCTCACGGTGGTCCAGCTTCCGATTGCGGAGGCGATGGTGACTTACAAGGAGAAGAGGTGCGATCGCTTTCAGTATTGTGTTCAGTGCATTCCTATATACATAGGTTGGCGTTAATTTTATACAATTAAACTCAGCTCTATGTGGAACACACCTTGTTTCGCATTTCTGAAAATAGCGAACGTTGCGCAATCAGTGACGGTTTAAGACTAAGGTGCCATTAAATTTGTTCGACCAGTTTGTTGTTGCTCCTGGTTTCGATTTCCGGCACAATCTCTCGTTTATTCGATCCCGGAGTATGGAGCGAAAATGTTCCACAATCGAATTATGCGTAGCCCTTTAACCGGCAAGCCTGAGATAGATACGTTTTGCCGATCCGCACTTTTTGTCAGCTATCCCAAAACTGAGATTTTAAAAATAAATTTAAAAAATACTTTTTGTTACGTTTGTTTTGTAGCCGTTTACGTTTTGGGGTATCAATTTTTAAAACAATTAATTGTACGGCAGGATGTGGGTTTCTGAAAATCAATTAGCCGGTTAAAGGGTTAAAAGCGTGCACAATTGAAGACAATTGTGCAATTAAATTTGGTTTTAAAAACTTATGTTACTGTTAACTTTTGATATGCTGTAGTAACATTCAATAAATCACGATTAGTGGGAATAGTTAAACATATTTTCATTCATAGCTATGTTGACGGATTGGTTTGAGGAGTTATTGCGGTGTCGTTGGAGCTCTGTTGTGAAATGTTAATTGGCCTTTTCGTGTTTTAATTTATAGTTCGGATGACGAGTCTTCCCAAATTTTTATACCATTTATAAACGTACGTGTGATGTTCTGACTCCACTTGATCCGTTTGAATTAAAATATATTTTACATTTTTACGTATCTTGTTTTAACAATTTCTTGTTTTCTTACAGGACGTTAAAATTGGAGCTACTGATGGTTCAGCATCAACGTCAGGTACACATTTTTGAAAACGAAAACACGAGTATTATCTCAAGTGGCCACTGTAATAATTTTTGTTTTCTGTTTTAATACTGTTTCCATATTTAAAAAAAGTCATATCAACTCAAAGCAAGCACAACTCAAATCTCTGAAACTGTATATTTTTTTAAACGTCGTAACTTAGTTGGGTGGAGGTCACGGTCACGGGTTAGATTCTTGGCGCGGATCTTACTCGATCCTTGGTTCGTTGGTGAAATAGGACAAGCATGACATTGCAACCGTACATCAAAAATAGGATTTAAAAAATAGGTTTATTGAAAATAAGGAGACAAGAAAAAAAATCGGCTATTTCAAATAGCTTATGTTTGATTTGAACATTTTCCCTCCAATTTCCAGTGGACTTGGAAGAGATGACCACCGTGTTGCCTTCCCAACTCTCCGGTTCTCCGCCCTCATCTAGTCATTTAGAAAAACCCAAAGAGAGCACTCCACCCAGTTCGCCCAACGTCATCACGTCGTTTCCCCACGGCAGCAGGTACACAACTTCGGTGTTCACTTCACTTTTTACGTAGAAAATAAATTGTAGACATGAGTTGCAGAAGAAACGTTCTGTCCTCGTAAAATAGCTTTTTTAAACTCTCGTATTGCCCCAAGCCGTTTAATATCTTGCCAAATTTCGTCCAGTTTTCTTAAAAATTCATGAAATTCATGTCGTACTCAATATTGTTTACAACGTTACGTTTTTGCCCTTTTTAATTAATCGTGGGGAATATATAATTATCTAAATTTTTACATTTTTTTCAAACCTTTTTTCTTGTTAACTCTAATACTGTCGGCGAACTCTTTTGTCCAGCACAACCCCCGTGTACAGTCAACCGCCCCCCAGCACCCCGCACGCATTCCAGGAACCGCTAGACCTGCAGATCGACTACTGGTCAGCGCTAGCCAAGGGGGACAGCAACAAGAAACCGGAGGCGTCTAAGTCCACACTCAAGTCGGCGTTCCGTTCCCTGCAGGTTGCCCGCCTGCCCAACGCCGGCGAGACCTCATCGCCCGCTCTCGTCATGTACTACGCCACCAAGGAGAAGAAGCAGAAGAGTGAGTTAACGTAGTTTTACTACCAATTTTCATTCTTCTGTATAACCTCTTGAGATTCATCGCCAAACTGTCAGATTTTCTCCCAGATTTCAAATTCAGGTTGGTATTTGGAAAACAGGGGGTGAGGGTCCAAAAATCTAGAGTACCCCTAAAGTATTCATTCCGTGTGAATTCATAACCTTCTGAATGTATGGACACTTTTGGGATATCCGTGTAAATAGACTCCTAAAATCAAATAATTATTTTTATGCGCGATTTCTTCCTGGAGCCCAAAAGTGACTCGCAGTGTTTTATGGCGCCTGGGTTGGGAGGATATATTTGCGCCCTCCTCAATTTTTGGTAGATATTTTTTCAAAGTAATGTATTGTCATTTCTGGACCGAACAAGCCATTCTCTAAAAAGCTAATGATCAAAGCCTCTGCAAATACCACCCTGATTATTTTGATAATATTCCTCGCTTTTTCAATTGTCATATTTACTGTGTTCTCTTTTGTGACCAGTGAAAATCTCAGTGAATTCTTTAAAATGTCATTTTATCATTTAATTTTTTTTATTAATTTGTTAAAATTCACCGACGTGTATAACACAACAGGAAGATTATGTACCCCTCTCAGTGCATAGGCACTATGTGAGAGGCACATTTTCACCGGGATCGAATAATCGATAGCCCGCGCCGGGAATCGAACCCTGGACCGCCGAACCACCGTCCGTCGCTTAACCAACTGCGCCACGAAGAGTCGTAAGATTTTGGGTTGTGTCACCCATTGCTTTTGTTTCTAAGTGTCGTTGCGAAATTTTTCAATTTTATTTTCGCAATAATATTTCAGTCATGAGGCTCGGCAAGCGGAAAGAGAAGGAGAAAGACACGGAACCGAAGAGTCAAATCGTCGAAGGAATCAATCGTCTCATCTGCTTGGCCAAGAGTCACCCAGTCAAACGTATGTGCACCCTAATGCAGTGGCGCTGCCATTATTCTTTCACGTTGGTTTAACCACTTTTGTATGAATACAGAGAATCGAGTGGAATATTGTTTTACATTCGAGATCTATTTTTAATCAAGACCGGGCAAGTCCCGACTCGTCTTTACTTCTCTCAGCTTGTGCTTCATCTAACTAATCCTGCTTTTGTGATGCAATTTTTCCAGTGAGCATCGACGGTGTGGAGTGGCACAGCGTCAAGTTCTTTCAGCTGTCGGCGCAATGGCAAACACACGTCAAGTTCTTTCCGGTGGCAGTGTTCTCGCCGACTGACATTTCCTGATCGTCTGGCGTCGCCACCGCCGTCACGAAGGAAGCCGTGGATTAGCGTAAATGCTGTGAGTTAAGAGAGAAATGGAGACCCTCTTTTTTTACTCTAATTCGGCGAGAATAGCTGCGTAACTGCGCCTGTATTGAGCACTCGACGAAAACAAATTAAGCTCGGTTTAGTTGTTTTTAGTCTCGCGTTTGGCGCTTAGAATCGACTTCGATACCTGGCAGGCAATATGTGAACTATTACTTGCTTTTCTGCTCTTGGTCGACGATATTAACCCGCCGTCGCCCAGTCGTCCTTTTCACGCTCGAGGGAGAACCATAGATCCTAGCGGTAGTATTTGCTATTTTTTAAATATTCGACACTTTTGCCATAGGGATTTGTGCACTCTATGCTATTTTGGTGCGCATTTGGTTTCGTGTGGCGTAATGGTTAGCGTGTCGAGCTGTTATTCCCGTGATCGCGGGTTCGATTCCCGACCGAGACCATTGGAATTTTTCGGGCGAGAGAAATTCCTACGCACGCCTTCTTTCGGAATGTAAGTAAAGCCGTTTGACCCGTGCCTGTACGATCTCAGGTACACGTTAAAGATCCCTACCTAGGTCCAAGGCAGGCATAATTATGCTCGCCTCCTGGGGGGATTTAGGGCGAACACGCTGGTGAACCTCCTTAACAAATATCTCAAAGAGTGGTACGCATTTGGCTGGCGCTAGCAGCAGTTCGCCAATCCCTATGACTATAGTGTCGCTATCACGAAAAATTGTGAGCAACTACCGCTAGGCTCTTAAAAAAAGGACTAAGAAACACTGCCCTGTGTCCATGCGCGTTCAGTCACACATTAACAGTATAAAAACTCGTTGCCAAAAAGAAAAGTGCTTGTAAATATTTTTGTGGTTAAGCGTTTTTGGGTCGAGCGTTGTTCTGGTTATTTTTTTCGTTCTTTGCACTGCCACGTGGTGGCGACATTTGGCATTCGCCCAACGGCTAAATTTGTGAACGTGCTGATGTGTGATCGAACTGTCAGTTTTGCGAATGCAAAACGTCTACGTGTATCGTCCGCGTGAATAAAGATGGCCGACTGCAAAATTTGTGATTTTCTCGAAAAGGTTATGGTTTATCATAAAATAAAATAAAAACTTCGTAAATACCAAAGCTTTTCACCCAGAACAACACGATGCTTTGATAATTTAAAAGAATTCTTAACTTGTTTTTGCATAGTGAAGTCACTTCCGGTCGAAAGTCGGTCATCTTTTTTAGCGGTTAATCGTGGTCAGTACATTTCGCAAACTTTCCCTGTCGTTCAATTCTCTGTTCCCCACTTCTAGCTTGTAAATTATTGTTAATTTTTTTGTAGATTAAAATGGAAGAGAAAAAGGAAAACACTAAAAACAGAAAAACAATGTCTCAACCCCCCGTTCCTTCTTCAGTTTGTGTCATAATCGAATTGCCGTTGTTAGTACAATATACATGTACATGTATATGATGTAGATAGATTTATAGAGCTGTATGCAGTTGTCGATGGCAGTGGCGTCTCGTACCTGTGCTGCCGGATAGGACGGACGACCGCCGTGTGTAATTAATAGGTTTCTATGTAATATAATTTTGACACTGCTCTTTTTTTGTTGAAGACGATGTGATGCGTTGTAATAGGCATTGACTTCTTCCCCCTAACTTCACCAGCATTCTTTCTATTCGGCATTTTCATGCTTGGGACCTCTCTTGTTAAAATACTACTGTCGGGTCACCAAACAATGGCGCCTCTAGACTTATTCCGATCAATGTCAAACCAAATTACACAATCGTGGTGGTCTTGTAGCTCACCTACAATGATGGTTCAGAGGTTCTTTTGGCAAGAGAATATATGTCTTGTTATAAACTGAACCATTCAAAACAGAACCGCCATTTTCGCTTTGAATGTATCAAATTTGTCTCAACATGAAACGACCAGAGTACCTCCCCAAGTTCCTGTAGTTTCGACTCCCGTTTGTCTACCGAAATACTTGCTAACAGACCTGGTGATTTTTATCTGGATTATTATTACATTTATTATGGCATATATAAAAAAATATGTATGTGCATTGTACACACCAACCAAGCCCGTAGAAGTCTGAGCACACATCAAGTGTCCCAAATAGATACAAAGACCATTTTACGTGTTTACTATGTCGTGCTTCTATATATATATCTGATATATACGTGGTTTTTCGCACCCAATGTTACGCAATTAAATTGAATAATGACCACACTTTCCCGCAGCTTTCCCAATAGCATGGACACCCACCTGTCCACATTTAGTCGCTGTTGTAAGTAATCACTTGTTATAAATATATTTATAAAGGGATCGCACTCACCTAAGTGTCGCCGCGTTTGTATATTTTCTATCCGGATATTTGGCGAAAATTTTTGAAATTTTCTATTTCTCGTGTAAACTCACAAGTAAATATAAATCCCTTGAAAAATCCTACAATTTCTATATCCCCAACACTCCATTCCCTTTTTTATTTTCCCGTCGGACCGTACCAGCAAATGTCATGTTAGGATTCCGATTTATTTCGTAAGTTATTTCATGAAAAAAGCATCTCACCGTTTCGTTCAGCAGTTTATATTTTTTTTTGCATTTTTACTTTGTTGATGGATAAGATCAAAAATCATTTAGAGAATTTGCTGCATTTTAATTCAATAATACATTAATTTTTAGTTGCTGTGTTTTTATTTGGCAGAAATGTTTTTTTTTTTAAATATTTTTATTCAAACATTTGTCATTCATTTGGCATTAGTCCCGATTCCACCGACACTCATTACAAAATTCATGGTGTCCGTTATTGAAAAACTAGTTCCCACCGCCATCCGATTCGCAATGACTTACATGTATGTATAATGGTGCTTAATATTAATAATAATCCGCTGTTGATGGTGGCTGTAAAATAAGAGAGCGAAAAAGAAGGAGATGATTTTCTTTTTTAAATTGCTGGTCAAGTCAGGCGACAAGTTGTTGTCCGGAAAAAACCAAATAGGGAGCCGATTCTATAAATACCAGTGTAAGTTTATTGAAGTGTTCACGCTGATAGTGTAAGAATATAGTCGTTTATGTAAATAACAGAAATCCAATTCCCGGTAATATTGCGATAGATGTGACAAACGCTTTAGAAGTTTACACACTTTTTGGCTCGATGTTCATTGTTCCTCCTTTCTCACATTAATTAAATCGTCACCTATTTTTCCATATTTTTTTTAATGCGTGAGTCACCAACGATATTCGCCATTCGTGCAAATAAAATTAAAAATATATTTGTCTACATATTTCTGTTTGCTATTTTTCTTTTTGGTTTTTCATTCAAAGTTGCACTATCTCAACATATATATTATTTTTTGTTTCTCCGGTCTCGCCGTGGGTGGCCGCCAGTTGGTGCTTTTGTCGGATTGAGTTTCCCAGAGTGTAGAAGGTCTGGAATACAGAAGTTATTCGATAAACTAAAGTTGAAAGTGGTGGAGATAATCAGCATATATGGTAGATCCGCTGGACGCGAACTGAGGGTAAACGGCAACAAGAAACGATCCAGTAAAAATATAACAAAACACCTTTACTAATCGAGACTACATATATGGATGTATATAAGGATTATTGTCAGATATATGTTATTTTTATATACATCCATATATGTAGTCTCGATTAGTAAAGGTGTTTTGTTATATTTTTACTGGATCGTTTCTTGTTGCCTCAGTTCGCGTCCAGCGGATCTACCATATATGTTAATACAGAAGTTATATTCAACATTGTAACATCGATGGCTTTCTGTAACCCGGAAGCAGCTACCAAACGCTTATGTATTAAGTAATCTCTTGGGGTGCTTTGAGGCATGCCCTCACCAAACATTTTCTATGAACTGCGGAGGTTTGCGTCCAAATACAGTGGCTCGAAGGATGGCGCAATATAGGGGACCAGTTAATAAAACCATAATTTTAGTGAGCACGACGTCATTAGTAAAGGCAGGACCTTAAAAACACTAAAACCTGTTCACTTGTGATTGAATATCTTATGACACCCCAGGTAGGCAACCTGGAAATTTTGCCTAGCCTAGGAGAGGGAATCTTTAACGTCCCGATATCGTACAGGTTCGGGTCATGATTTTTACTTCTATTCCGAAAAAAGGCGTGCGAACGAGTTCCTCGCCCGAAAAATTCCGAAGGTGTTGGAAGAAATCGAAACCGCGAAGCCACGAGGAAAACTCGCTCTCCTCTCGACCACTCGACACCTCTTAAAAACACTTGTTAATGCAAAAATGGGTTGCTGGACACAATCCAATAAAACGTCGACGATCCAACGATTGTTACCAATTTACAACCCACCTCTGTAGTCACAAGTTTCAAACCCACCTGCGTCTTTTTAAATTTTGGCTTAAAAACACTGCTTGCAGAGCAAATTTTACTAGGTGTAACAAGGTTTATAGTAACAATAACAAGGTGCGAAGCACATTGAGTCGGGATTATTGTATCCTTGTCAGCTACTGGGAACAATTTGAATCTTATCATCCGGAATTTATTTAAGGTGCCAGTTGCTACCTACTCGACTGCGAAATCCAATATGGCAGTTTTCGATATTTTTTACACCATGGTATTAATCCTTTTTTAAGAATTTCTCTGTGAAGTTGATTTCTTTTTTACATGAGTGTTTTGTTGGCTAAACTGATGAAAAAATTCGGTGTCTCGAACGACGAATTTAGTTGCTTGCGTTCATATTCGTTGATAGTTGGCGCCACCAAGCGGCGACGCTTTTAGCATTTGGGAACTCTTGCATTGCAATTCTACATTTGAATACATCTGTGCTCACATTTTATGATCCATCATAATTGGCTTTCATTTTTTACGCTGCACAATTTTCAAATACTCTATCGACACTTGCGAATTTTAATATATTTGCCCAATATTTGCACATTCAGAATGTACCATTTCCTGATCTCGATAGCTGATCTTGATTTTTCTCGGTCATGGTCACGGTTTAATGACAAATTAACATGAATGTATGTCAAAATCATGACGGATTTTTTTACAAGCTGAAAAAAAAAGCGCAACAAATAATCTCAGTAGTTCCTTTTATATAAAAAAGCATTTTGAGATTTTTATCATAATCCAACAAATGTAATCGTGTTTCCGCGGTCACATATATACCAAGAAAAAAAAGCTTTTAATTTTGATAAACGCTCGCATTTGTGGCCTAACTCTTTTTTGTAGTCCTGTATTTTAGACATTTTTTCTGCAATGCACTTAAGGGTTTACACGATAGATTCTTACGCTTCGTTCCATGTAGATTTAAAAATTTTCCGCTCTCATCTAACCACTCAGGTGTAAGCTCATCGTGTAATGAGAGTTCAAAACAAAATGACATTTCCATAAAGCAAAATGTGAAAGTAGCATCATGTAAAAATAGGAGCAATAAAAGCCAAGCATCACACATATTAGTTTCCTCTTCCTAAATCAGTGGTTCTCAACTCCATAAATTGATAAAAATGGGGGTTGTGCCCGGGACAGACCGGATGAAAAAGACGAACGAGAGTTGGCGATAACTCTTCTAATATAATATAATATTTAAAAAGAAAAAATTTAATTCTTCCCATGCTGTGGCGGAGTTAAGGGACATGCCTGTCTGCATGCATGTAATTTTTGTTTTCCATAAATTGAGTTGGAAGTGCCAACTCGACTATAAACTAATTTTGGTGCTTCGTGTACAGCGAAGCAATGCACAAATACAGTCCGTGTGACACTGATATTTCTACAAGTTCTATGAGAATCGTTCATTTATTTTCGTTCGCAATATTGAATCAGGAATTTTAAAATTAGTTTCCATTTAGGTTATTTTTAAAATTTTAATTGGCTTTGGTCTCTTGATAAATTTGTGTTTGCCAGTCTTGAGTGCCAGTCTTAAGTGAAATCGTTACAATAATGCTTAGATCTCTTTGAAAGCATTATTGATTTCGTTACAATAATGCTTTCAAAGAGATCTAATACTTATTGTAACTATTTCGTTGCAATAATGCTTTCAAACTGCAGGTGATAGTGAAACGAACATATATCTTCTTATTTTAAAAGAAATCGTTAGTAAATTGTATAACCATGTAGGAGCCAGTGTAAATCTTTTGCACTTTGTCATTGTAAGTCCTCTGCTGTTAACAATTGTCTCGCAAATAGCAGATCCGACTTTCTTATTAAACCATGTATAGCCATATATATTAATCATTATTATTGTTCTCACCAAATGTAAATGCAAGATGGCGGTCATTTTTTGTTAAAGATACAGGTTTTATTGTATCAATGACTGCGACGATGGAGTTGCTGATTTTGTAGCAGATAAGTAGTCAATAACCTATTTCGTGAGCCCATTTTATTTTAACGAAAATCGTCGATGTGTTGATTTTTCGGTTGCTGATTTCTGACTGAAGCTGTCCGGAAATTCGGTGACGTAATTAGGAATTTATTTGAGAAGCAGATATGGCATGGGGTAATGTTGGAAAAGAGTAAGGGATACATGTGCCTTGAATGAATATGGTGACCATTTTATTAGTGGACGTTTTTCAAAGGTAACATTTTGTAGGAGTATGGACGGCACATGGACAGTGGTCAAGTGATAAGTGTTTCGCGCATTTTGCTTATAACTACTTAAACTTAAAACTGTAATCCTATTGAGCGTCACATAAAATTGACAGTATCATTTGAAAAGGAAAAATTAATAATGGAGAAATGCTTTATCTTCATTATTCGTTAAAATCCACATCAGATGAAGTTAAGTACCTAGGTACATCTGACACCTACGTACAGCATGTTTTAGAGAAAAAATGAATTAGTATACCAATTGTTATGCCATTTATTGTAAGTCAGATGTTCCGTTATTCGGAGATCCGGTATTTGAAACTGCATTGAAATTACGTATATAATTTTTCACAATTTATATCAGTTTAATTTTTTTTAAATATAGCGGGACACTGTTCTGCTTCAGTACTAAAATTCTTGCTCGTGTCCTTACTTAAAATCGTAAACTCATAAGAATGAGTTATGTTGGTGTTTGTGTCTGAACAGACACATACATATTTGCGTTGAAATCTACCCTTTATAAAACCTGAGACTTTATAATCACCTGATTTATAAAAATCCCTTCAGCGTCAAATAAGCTTATCGATTTGGACATATATAGTTTTGCTCACAAAGGTGAGACTTATTAGTACTCGATGTCCCAATTCCCACCTCATAAATATCAATAAATATCAAAATAAAATTATTAAACCAAGGAAAGCGAAACCTATAGAAATAATGTCCGATAGGAGGACACTAATCCGTCAGGTACAGAGCAAAATTAAACACACGAGCTTTCGTCTGTTAGGTCATTACCAAGTGACTTGAAATCTCAAACGATAGCACGGGTACATAGAAGATATGAAAGGGCATGGGCAACCGTACATGGGCAAAGGTTTTGTCGTTTACACAATATAGGCCGATTTGATGGTAAAGTAGGACTCTGCCAATAGTCGACTGTTCGCGTTTGTTAGGAACAAAAGCTAGCCGGCGTATGCGGGTGAAGTCAGGTAGGCGACCTCTATCTAGACAGTCCCTGGCTATGGCGGATTTGTGGCCACGCAAGTTTAATAATGACCAGCTGGTGTTCACGTGCGCGAATGTTACGGGAGCGTTTTGTTTCTCCGATGTAGGTGGCGCTGCATGCTTCACATGGGATCTCGTAACACCCCAGGGTCATATAATTTTGATCTGTACCTGACGGATTAAATTGTCTTCCTATCGGACATTATTTCTACTGGTTTCACTTCCCTTGGAATTGGTTTAATATATTTTATTTTGATTTACATCTGTCTCTGCGTGCTCGCAGTACTTTTTTGTACTCAATAAATATCGTTGAATTTATTGCAGTGTGATCCAAAAATGAAATGTATCTGCTTTATGAAGTCAGAACCAATAGAGATTATGTTATTCGTAAATATGTCCTCGTTGTCTCATTAGCCAAACTTGAGTGGTCGTTCAGGGAACATCAATCCCGTACACATTATAAATGTTAATTTGATTTGACTGTTTTCGATACGCGATTCCAATATCGTGTTCGTCGTTGTCGACTGCTGGTTGGTTCATTGTGCGCTGATTGTAATATGTGTAAATATCGAAACACGGGAAAGTTCTGCGGGTGCACGCTGTACGGTTTTGAGCCACCCTGTACTTTGAGTAGGTGTATACAATTTCGATATTCAATTCGCTCTGGAACAACATACATGTGTTGTATATATGTACCACTTGTACATGTTTGTATCGACTATGTGACCATATTGATAAAAGATGACAACTTGTTATTGAAATATTGAAAGAGAAAATATGTGTTTGTCTACCTTATTTTATCATTGTGAGCTTTTATAAAAAGTAAATTTGCCAATTCACCCCTGGGTGGCGTCAACAATTCGAGACCTGCCTGCATCCCTCCTGTTGGGGTGCAGGTCTCAATAGCTATGCACCCCAGGGGTGTGTTGGTCAGGTCCCTCCTACCAAGCCCCAACTCAACCCAAAAATGATGCCAGATTTGATGCCTTCCTGCTAACATAGCTCCTTAGGAGGGTAAGCTACTGGGAAAAATATGGAAATACACCATCCATTAGGAGGCCTGGATAGCAAAAGGCAAAAAACGGGGGGATAATTTCCCCACTATTTTCTGCAGTGAAAAAAGTAGGAACATCTTGCAATGAAAATACCCCCTGAGCTGGGATATTTTTTTGGGCATGGATTTCACTGCTAGATGCACCTACCTTCCTAACATATCCCATAGCCCTTTACCTAAATCACATAAGAACATCTAACAAAATCCACTTAACCATTAAAACCAGCCACTCTAAAACAAACTAAAAATGAATAAGAATAACACAATAAACACAAAGGTGGCCTAGGTACACCAGACAGCTAATCTACACTGAAAATTATACAAGCTGGACCCCCACGTGCACATATTTTAGCCTTTCCCCCTAATTCACTATTTTTAAAATTTAATATCAACTGTAGTCAACCACACTGCCCCTTACAAAAATTACATATATGATTTCATATATGCATAATATATAGTAATCATATATGGAATCATATAATAAATTCGGATTTTTTCTATATGGAAACAAGTGGTAATCATATATGATCATATATGGTACTCATATATGATAACCACTTGATTACCAACAGTTGGTAATTTGGAAAGGTGGCAAATAAGGCTGTAAAATCGGGCCAGGTGGGATCAGATAATTTAAATTCTGG
>JAQGBY010006316.1:0-13310 GCA_034698785.1 Mycogona germanica
ATTTCAAGAATGATCCAATTACGTGAACAGATCTCATTGTCAAAATATGGTGTAGTCTGGAAATCTAGAATATCAAAATTGGTATACACGTAGTAGCTTGTAAATCTCTTAAGGAGATCTCTAGGAGTGCCTTAAATATAGAGTATAGACTGGATCAAAGAATATTCGCTGTTGTCGCATTGAAACTTTAGCTAATCGACCACAAATACTTGTACATTTACCTGGTTTTTTTATTGGACCCAGTACGATGTTTTGATAGCCAAATTCCAACATGATTTTGCATTTCTTTGCGTGGTTTCCACCTGCTGGGAACACATGCGCTTAACGTCCAAACGATTTGCTGATTGGAATTTTTTTTCGGTAAGAAACCCGTCGATTCATTTCGCAATTTAGAATAAAGGCTTTCACGGTGTTCCAACTACAACGTCTCTACAACGACTACGACGTCTCAGAATAAACGAGTCGATCTGAGTGAGGACCTCATGCAGGGCCGTCATCAAACAACGCGCGTTTTCTAACTTTTAATTGCATAATTTTTACGCGTATGGTTGTATTCTCAGGCAAGGATAAAACCATTCGAAAAGCATCATTATCAGAAGAGTTGTTTATCTGCCAGAGACCTCGTCATTTCATTAGTACACCCTTGTGAATTTTGAAAACAAACTCAATTCGAGCTTGTTCGAATCGAATACGACATCGGATGTCGCGTTACAATTTCAGCAGCATAATAAGGATCTTATTTTTTGGCATAGATTGATAAACAAATTTGAAGCCCAATTTGAAACTTCCACAAGTTCTCGACTTTGCAAAGGGTCTCGGGAAGTGAAAACAAGTTGCTAGCTCACCCCGTAAATGGCCTAAATTCGGAACGCGGCCGAACCCTCGTCAAAGGCATCTGATGCCCAGACTATGAAAATCGAAAGACACTAATGCATACAGCGCTGTCATTCACTCGAAAACTATAAAATCTGACTTCTCATGGTGATGCGACTATATACATTTGGTCGAAACGCATACTTATTCATTCTACTTTACAAAACTTGCCCGACCGTTGTACTATAGCATCAATTAAATGCGTTTTACTATATTTTTTAAGGCACGCATTATTTGTTTTGCGTCATGATCTAATGATTAATGTAAGTCTGTCTTTATATCTGATATCTGATACATGTACACTAAGGAAATACAGTTGTGCGTCGAATCAAATCTGACGCGCTTCGTCAGTCATTTCATCGCCTCTGTCATTTCTGACACATTTGATTCCCAATTCACAATATACACTGGATTATCGCTATCTATGAACAGCTCGACTGTTATGGTTAACTGTCACTGACCGCAATCCTCCAGAGCACACAATGTACACTAAACAAAAGCATGCTTTAATATTCCCTGGCTGCCATCGAGTTCGACAGTGACATCAGCATTTTCCTGAACCAAACGCGACATCTTCAAATTAAAATTACAATATGTATCCACAACCAGCCCCAGATGATGTCTATGATTGGGGTCGAACGACCAGTTAAGGGCAAAGGTGTGGTTGTCCTATCCTAACAGACCTCTGTTGAGACTCTAGGGAAATAGGAGTTGAAGTACGAGTCACAACTACAATGCATCTCCTAAATCATTTTAGAATGTCCCGTTCTTCTAACAATTTCCCCAATTTTGACATTACAATCGCCCTTCAGAATACGAGCCAGAAGCCCAATATTGGTCGCTTTTCTACGATCCTCTAACGATTCCCCATCCCAATATTGACAACAGATATCTGCACACCTAATAAAAAGTGATTCAACTGATTGAATAAACACTTCACCAAACACCAAAACACCAAACACGGATGACTATTTTTAGGAACACGTCGTGAGAAATCCCAAAAAATGGTAATCACAAGCTTGCGTAAGCCGACGTGAGAAACGTGGCGTGCGACGTTACCTTCGCCATTCTATCGTGTAACTAACTCCTTAAACCCAATCAGGTGACATTTCGTGCGTGTATTTATTTTTCGCCGATTAATGTCAAAGAAAAACAACAAACAGTTTAGCGCTTTACCGATAGGTGGCGTCGACATAATGGCGAGACTCAACTCGAAAGTAACGCTAACTGGCGGCAGCCCACCTCTATTAATTTGGCGGCACCGTCTTGGACGTTTTCAGTCGTACGTTATAAATTGAAAGACGAAAAAAAGCTGCACAGGACACGGAAAAGTCTGTTCCCTCGCGGTTGTTTACTACTTACATTATGCGTACTGATAATTACCTGTATGCCTTGATAGACGAGAGCCTCCAGCAAATCTCGCCGATTGCCATTTAATGATGAATTTATTTTTTGCTCAATTTTACGTGGTTGCGTTGACCTATTTGTGGCCGCCGTCTGAGAAGTCGCCAAGAGTGGGTTGTTCCAATATTGCATTACATACACTGTGCGCCCAGGTAAGTGGGTGGATAAGTGCTCGCTCTCTACTCAAGACCATCACTTTTACAAGTGTGTGTGTTAAAAATCTCTCGATTTTTTTTATACTCCATAGTTCATGTATATGCACTGCTTAACGAGATAATGGATCATAACACATCTTATAACATCAGCATATACTGCATATGGAGGCTTCCGTGTTTCGATCGGAGCCAGTGCAGTCTTGTTGAGCACTTACACGCGAAATTAACTATTATGCGTTCGCAATTGACCTCTATGGTCACCTTATTATCGCACCAAGTAACGGCTCGTCAAGCAAGATTAACGGGACGTACGAATAATGTCTGTGTGGATGCTAGCGGTGGGAGTATATAAGCTTTAGTGCTGCATGTTCAGCTTTCTTTTTTGGAAAGAAATTAAAAATAATTAAGTATTATAATTAACAACTTTATATTTTCCGTTCAATTGGTTCATAAAACTTTGAAGTTATCAAGAAATTCCATCACGAGCCGCCACTGAGCTATCGTCCAAGTGTGATGTACATGTCGGTGGGTTCTGTTAAAGTTGATCCCGGATCTTGCACCTTTTCTGGTTTTCGCTAAGAGGTTGCATAGATGATACCCCAAGTTTGAAATATTACTGCAGAAAGTAGCAAATAAGTATTACATCCTATTGCAATTTTTTTTAAGACAACCGTCTGACACGTTTTTTTTTGTTCTGCCCTTTCCCAAAAAAGTAATTCGTTTTAAATATACATGCGCATGCCGTAATTGTCACATTCTTTGTAGTAGTTTTAATAGTCTAACAGTCTATTTGAATTTATATTTATTTAAATAAATACACCAAATTTGTTATGTTTGGTTCATATTCCTCAACTCACGACTTTCCTCAATCCAAAATGAGATACATCAACTGAAGAATGTGGTGTCGTGATTAAAACAAGTCTTTAAAACATACAGGATAAATAAATTTGCTGACTAATTGCTGATTAATTAATATACGTCTTATCTCTTAATTAATAAAAGTAATCGGTTTAAATTTCAGATGTTTGACGAGTCATATACATTATCAAGCTTTTCAACATTATAATGACAATAAACAAGAGTTTATCATCAGTTACAGTTTCAAATATGATCAATACATCATTGCAAAATCCGAGTTTTCATTACAGAGTATAATTATACGTAGAAAACTCCAGACCCTTACAAGCACAACTATGAGTATCTCGTTTTGGATTGTCCCGATTAGGGAATATTTTAAGTCGCGGCATTGAGCGAAATTGTGAAGGTTCAACAGCAAAATTTCATTGACAACTCCCTAATCCTGTTTATACGCACAAGCCTTAAAATTTTAGTACTTTGTGTGCGCGTACATAATCTATCTACAGTCCAATAAATTATCAAAGGCTATTGTTGGCACATGGATGGAAAGAGGTTACCAAAAACTCTAGTTCGGTCCGGTAAATAGACGGGCGGACACCCGGTGCGAACATCCTCCTATATCAACGTCATCACATATGACAGCCAATAGAATAAACAGCCTATACATTAAACATGGCATAGAGATAAAACGATCGGTGCACGGAATAAATTTCTAAAAAATAAAAAAGATTGACAATCGCATTATCCTTGAAAACAATTTCATTGTGTTTTTGTTTTGTATGGCTGAAGTGGAGACGTCAGGTCCTTTTGAATTACTGACCAATTTGTGTCTATAGGCTCGGAGGAATTACTTTTTAAAAGTTTTTCTTCTTTTCTCTCTGGATTTTTAAAGGTTAACGTAATTGCTGACGCATGACATATTTCGACATGCCTCGCACGGTATTCAGACATTCGCCAGTGTGATAGGAACTTCAGATAAGGCGATGTATACACACACAGTAGCAGTATTTCACTTTCAAGGCGGTGCCCTATTCTCCTATATACACTGTACATGTGTTTATATATTTTGCCAACCACTTGTTAATGTATAGCACCGGTACAATTGTGGTTGTTGGCCTGTAGCGAAACCAAAATTGTGGGTTAAGGTAATTGAAATTATAACGTTGGCTCGTGAATTAAGTCGACCCTGTTCGATATTGGCAAACGGGAGGGTCGACGTGCGCAGAGAACAACATTTGTAAATTATTTAGAGTTCAGATATTTGATTTTGGAATAGAAAAACTTTTAAAAAGTAATTCCTCCGCGCCTATAGACACAAATTGGTCAATAATTCAAAAGGACCTGACGTCTCCACATGAGCCATACAAAACAAAAACCCAATGAAATTGTAAATGTTCTGCCTAACCAATTTTTTAATATATATTTTCATAAATATTTTACGAAGTCGCTGAAGACTTTACTGGTACTGGCTCAGAATCAGGCAACTAAATGTTTCCCCAAATTTTTAAAAGGATGGATATGGCGATTCACAATTAGTGTGTTGACGGCTATATTCGATTCTATTGGCAGATCTATTTTTTGCATTTTAGTTACTTTGAAATAGAGTTGTCATAACTGATTACGTTCTTACATTGTAAGGAGTACGCTGCAGGTACAACGTAGTTTGCCAACGGTTTGTCATTGTCGAGCATTTTGGGTTACAAAACTTATCTTTTTATCTGATGTTGTTCTACTCCCGTGACATCGATTCGTTCTTAACGTCGAACAGAATCGTACTGACGCCAATTTGTGTACAAATTTAGCGTTAGCTAATAATCGGCGCTTTCGACCATAATTATGCCTAATTAGTCAAAATTTGGTGAACTGTTGAAGCGCATTCGAACAAATGGTGGCTATACCGTGTATTTGCGTAAGCGAAACAACATTGCATAATCGCGGGTTTGAAGAAGAAAAAACGTGTAATTTTGATTGTTTCTATAGGTACAAAGACCCGCAAAGTGGCATTGAATTAACCGCTACAAAAGCGTGAATGCTGTATGGTGGCCAAATCAACACCACTATGCTAATAGGCTAATAGAAGAGATAGAAAGGGGCTTAAATAAAAATATGTTTGTTAGCCTAAATCTCCGGTAAAAATAGATCATTGTTCGTTCACCCTTGTTTTGTGAAAAGTGTCCGTCCACTTAGACCATTTTAAAAATGGCGACTGGTACAGAGAACTCGAACATATCCACTTCCACTATTCAGTGCTTGTAGTGATAATGTGTTCATTAAATTTATTCGGTAAACCTTTGGCCCTCATCTGCAAATGCGTATAAAATCGTGCATAGCTAATTCCATTTTACACTATTAAATTTATGTTGATAGCAGTTTGTCGATGACTTTCAAACGTTTTATAACAAAGTCGGTATAAATAGAATGAAATTGGAGACTCAATGAATATTCTTTCAGGTTTTGGTTTCTGATCCGTTTAATATATTCAATAGTTGATGTCGAATGTTGTTGTTGTTTCATTAATTACATCTGTTGGAATATGGAATGTTGCTGTTGTGTGAGGGCCCACAAAAATCACATTTAGAGGCCCTCATCTCACCTTCGAAACTTCTTTAATTTACTTATCTTCAAACATTGAATTAAAAAATATTTTCAATGCAATGCGGTGCACCAAAAAATAACTGATCGAACGCTTTCCTAAAATCCTCTATCAACGCGTTTTCCTGATATCCGTTAGAAAGCTATTGCAGAGATTTGCTACCGATTTGTACAAAAAAAATTCTAGAAATCAAGTACAACATACAAATAGAAGCATAACAGCTTCGTACAGTATATTGGCATTTCAAACAAATAAATTTCACCTTGGAATTGGTTCTTTGTACGACTATTATTGTATGTCGTATTTCATTGAATATTCATCATTTATATTCATGATTTTCTATTGTACGAGTAAAGTATGCTCGACATGTCTCAGGTGGATATTGTGGAGTCAGTAACGGACAACAACAGTGATTTTGTATTTGGTTGTGGATGCCTGTTGTGGTGTCAATAGCGTTTACGTGCTGACCAGCATGGGTCAGTGCGGTCAGACGTTTAGTGGTCGCGTTAACTTGAAAATGCCATAAAGAAGGAGACGTTTATTGAGAAATGAGAACAAATGAGAAAGCTATTCAGTGTGCGGAGGACGCTGGAAACCAGAAACAGGAATGTGCCCGGCTCGTTAATATTGGATATTCGATCGTCCTTTTGGATCATTGTGAACAAATATGCGGTGTACCTATTGGTATTGTTGAGCTGATGCTTTGTCATGACTCTTGAGCTTGATGAGTAAGTGGAAAGTGATTTTCCGACGAACTAAACTGTATTTTTTTGTTTATGGTGGGTTTGCTCGTGACCCCATAAAAATAATAGAAACGAGGCGAACAGCATTTCGATCCGGCTTTACGATCTCGAATGCTCGTCGTAAGAATCGCCTGTGTTTAGCTCCACTTTATGAATAGAGTAGAGGACCGCAATTTCTTTCTATAGTTTTATATCTCATATTTCCATTTCCGTGAAATATAAAAATCAAAATTGGTTGGGGAACGAACGGTATAGAAATTGGTCAACGTTTCATTCTTCTAGCCTGCAATTGCAAATCACCATATTCATTAATATTCATCAATAGCGAGCATGTTGAGGTTCTTTCCTACATAGGTACATTGTTATTGCATTGGTGCTACAGCTGTATAATAGGGGCAATAGGTTGTATAAAATTTGTCCTCTAATAAACAGATTAGAAAAAATTGGCGAATTTGCATAACCAAAATTCAGTATCTCGTACATGCCAACACGTAATTGCAGTGTATGACTCACAGGTATTGTTTCCCATCTTACATAGATATATCTACTTGCATAAACATGAACACTTATACCAAATCTAAATGGAAATGCTACGCTTTTCTTTTATTAAATGAAATCGGGCATGTCAGTGGCGCAGTATCGCTGGTTCCAAAGCATTCACTGGATGATATTCGTATTTTTTTTAAAGAGCGACATATTCAAGAATTATTGATATGAAAATGTTAGAAAAATGTATTTTTTGACAATCTCATCCACATGTGGCGTGTAGTCAAGTCTCACAAAGGTTATATCTCTCATTATATGAAATTGATTGCTCAGTACGATGCCCACGAGCCCCACGTCAAGCCACTGAACACTTTGGTTACCATTTGCGCATAGCAACACGTGTGTCGAGGAGCGTGACGACATCACTTACACTAGAGCATAATACGAGTACATAGGGAACAATGCACGTTAAATCACGTGACGTCACGCGATGCCATTTTACGGGCGATATCAAAGAATGGTTCTTTTCTCTTCGCCAATGGAAAGCCCATGGGGGACTCCCATTGTGCGCGCACGCTAATTACACATGTCGGATGCACGCATTTTTTTCTAGCATTATTATTTATGAAAAAGGGAAAATTAATTTTCGCTGGTTCGCCAGTCAATAGGCATTGCAGCCATACACATGCACAGAAAATGTGTTTCTTTAGATTGGTCTAATTGCGAGCAGCCTTCCGTCTCTCTCCACCCCCTGGTCCAACCTATTATATGCACATTACAGAATGTATCATTGTTGTGTGCTTTATGAAGACAAGGTACAGGCAGCCGTACAAAATGACCGTTCAAGGGCGAATCGTTTGTGGTTTCAGTTTACTGTATGTCTGAACGGTCGGCCTTTTCCCTATTACTGGTTCGTTAGTTTTACAATCGAGTGGACACGTGCGTGTAATATTAACTCTTATTTTAAAATGTTAATGACATCCCAAAAGAAAATAAGATTTTAGAGCTTCTTCGATATGAACAAGTGTCTATTCTTACTGTGTGAGCAGAGTGGTCAACTCATAATCGTTGACACAAAGCGTTAGAATATTGATTAGAATTATTGCCGCACGTCTGCAGATAGAGTACAATATTTCAGGTATTTTATATGTAGAGAAGGAGAAACAGGGAATAACTGATAATATATTTAAATATATGTACTTGAGAACACTTGACAATATGGCGGCTAAATTTATTTAAAATTATTTAAATCGATACTTAATATTTTGAGATATTTCTGAATACAAAGCAGTGGCATTGTGATTCGTATATGTACCTCATCGAATTTGGTTTAGAGAACTGTTTTTGTAAATATTGTTATTGCATTACTTGCTCACTTGTAATCCCAGATATTTCCTCAGGCAAAATGATTGTTTTCGTTATTGCAAAATATTTTCGAATGATACCAAAAAGAATAATCACAGATATTAATCGAGGTGATAGACAGGATGCAGATCAAAAACATATTTTGTTTTGTCGCACCTTTGTCGTTATTCTGCTTCAATTATTATAACGATTTGAAGATATTTTTTTCGAAAAACATTTGTTGTTATTAATTAAATAAAGTGAGTTAAAATGGCGCAACTTTGCAGCTAGTTGTTCGAGTCGTAAAATGTTTGAATTGCTATTAAAGATGAATTTGAAATATTACAATATATATTTTGATGTTGCGGTCATAAAATACACGTTTAATAACGTAATCTGTCCATTGCTATATTTCTAGGCCGTGAATCCGATGAGCGGACGACAAGTTGTTAGCTCGCATCTTGAGAACACATCACGTCCAAACAAGAAACCAAGATGGCCTCCGCGCAGAACGCGTGGACGTTGCTGGCCTCCGCAGCCGTCCACCCGAGCCGACAGCACCGGTCCACCATTTTTGATGGGAAAATGTACGCGCGTGCCAGACCGTGCCGCCGACAGTGATCGAGAAGCACGCGTTCAGCACCGAGCCGTGCCACACCACGTCACAAATTACATAGCACGACAATGCACACAATGTGTCAAACCCCAACCTGCGTGTAAAATAATTCCGCTGGCAATGACCCACATTTCGCCGTCGCTGCACATTTAGGATAAAGCAATTGACTCCGGCAGGTCGTGGTCTCACCAACTTTCGCTCCGAAAGTAAATATCGAAATCTGTAAGACAGACAGACAGTGCCTTCTCACCCTGAACCGGCGAAATTATATTTCATTACACGGCATAGCCACTCCTGTTTTGTCGGAAAAGGTGAAAGATCAAAAGGCGAATAACGTTTACACGTACTGTACTTGTGTGCTGAAAATTGTCAGGAATGAAATGCTGTTCTCAAACCACTCACTTGAAAAAGTTTAAAACACGATTGGAGAAAAACGATTGAACCGAAACTTGTTTGCGAAAACAAACACACAACGCAATTCCTAAACGCGAAATATTTACTATTTCTGAAGTATACGTTATAAAACGAGTGTCAATTTTAATTAATGAAAGTTGATCACACTTTAGAAATTAGAAGTGCTGCTACCGGTATTGCAAAAAGGAATCTTTAATCCTGCAACGAATACATTCTGCACTGTGTGCTGATGTGGTAAAGTGCGCGACTTTACTTTGTGAAAAATCTGTTCAATTATAGTGGAGTTTTTCGGAATAGATTTTATATCAGAAGGAATTTAAAGGAAGACTCGACAATGTTTCAGAGTCAACTTCCAGTCTCGAGTAAGCTGCCGGTGGCGTTATCGACCTGGTTGGTGGTGGCGGTGACACTGTTGCTCACGTCACCTCCGGTGGAGGCATTTCATTGTCCGATCCTGGAGTGCGCCTGCTTCTACAACGGCCGCGAGACGGTGAAGATAGTATGTCCGCCGGAGCACCACGGCGTCCAGTACACCATCACTCACCATATCCTGCGTGGGGAGCTCAGCGTGGACTGCCTGGACTCCATGGTGTACCGGGCGGCCATGTTCCGAACCTTCAACTTCTCCAACATCCTGCACATCCACTTCAACCGCTGTCCGCCGCCTCCGGCCAACCTCACCTTCCGTGACATCCTGCAGGGCCTGCACCCGCGGTTGCTCAACTTCAACTCGGATGAGCAGCAGGGCATGCTCCGCGCCAGCCTCTTCTCCCACCTCGACCACCTGGAGACCCTCGATCTGGACAACAACGGGTTCGTGGATGTAGAGCGCGAGTCTGCCGAGTTGGACCTGGAGGATCCGGCTGCAGCCTGGCCTCGTCTGCAGAGTCTCTCGCTGGCCGACAACCGACTGACGCGCGTACCAAGAACCCTTCTCGTCAATCTGCCCGCCCTCCACGGTCTCACACTCAGCAACAATGCGCTACAGCTGCTCATGGACGAGGATTTTGAGAATCTGTCTGCTCTGCAGATTCTGAAACTCGATCACAACCACATTGAGAGCGTGAGTAGCGCCACCTTCCGGCAGCTGCATGCGCTCAAGCTGCTGCGATTGGATCATAACCGATTGAGAGTTCTAGCGTCCAACTTGCTGCACAATCTGACACATTTGCAGTACCTGGATTTGTCCAGCAATGAAATCGAGCGCCTGTCACCGCAGTTTCTCAAAGATGCCATCCACCTCAAGGTGCTCCGCATCAATCAGAACCGCAACCTGACAGAGCTGCCCGATGACCTCCTATGGAGTCTGAGCAGTCTGGAGGAGCTGGACTTGTCCGAAAACAACCTGACGGCACTGTCCGACATGTTCCTGCAGCACGCCACCCGATCCTTGTCAAAACTGAACCTGCGACACAACTCACTGTCCTCCTTACCGGCTGGCTTCCTGGCCAACGCCACTGGCCTGTCGGTCATCAATCTTAGCGACAATGACCTATTGCAGCTACCACCCTACCTCTTTGATGGGTTCTCCCAGCTACGCGATCTCAACTTGTCCTTCAATTTTCTCAAGCGCCTTCCAGCTGCCACCTTCCCTGACCAGCACGAACTGCTTATCCTGGACCTCAACCACAATCTCCTTGAAGAGGTGCATGTCACCGTGTTCGAGTCCATGACCAAACTACGCTCTCTCGACCTAAGCTACAACTACTTGACATTCGGCAGTAGTAATATTCCACCATTCACTGTGCCCCTCAGCGTGCGCCACCTGAACATGTCCAACAACCTGGTGACCAGTCTGTCGTTGGGCTGGATGCGCAGCGGGCAGCTGTTTGACTTTAATGTTAGCTACAACCAGATTAAGTTGGTGTTGGTCAAGATGGGCGACCGTCTGGATACCTCAGTGGTAGTTGACCTGCGCTACAATCTGGTCAACACCGTGGAGGTGAGCGATACCAACCACCTGCCATCGCAGCTACGGTTCCAGGATGACGAGGACTACGTCGACACTGTGGCAGTCAAAACGTTGCCCGTTCCAGTGGTGGACACAGAGGGTGGGATGGCAGCAAGACCGGCCATAAATGAGAGCATCGCTGTTGTTGGTCAGCCGTCAGTGCCATCTACTGATGGCAGCTCCAGCACCATTAGTGTTCAACTGGAAACACAAAAAAGGATGACGGTGCTGCTCAACGATAATCCCATCTCGTGTGATTGCAACATTCTCACTTTCGTGCAACACTTGCTGAGCAATCAAGGTGTCAATAGCAGCGCCATTGACTTTATAGATGCCGACACTCTGGCCTGCACCACGCCCCAAGAGTTGGCCAACCGGCCACTGCTGTCAGTGCAGCCAAGCGAGCTATATTGTCCTGTTGTCAGTGATCAGTGCTCGACACCGTGCCGGTGCATCCAGCGCGCTCATGACAAAACGGTGTCGGTGGACTGCCGCCAGAGGGAGCTCACGGCGTTTCCCAGCCAGGTTCCCGGCAATACCACTATACTTCACCTGGAGGGCAACAACATTTCATCACTGAGCTCGCTGGCCGATCCCATGTTTGCCAACCTCACCGAGCTGTACATCAGTGATAATTCGTTGACCAGCCTGACGCCAGAAGTGACCGCCCCGAAGAATCTGCGCAAGGTGTTCCTGGATAGCAACCGACTGGAGTACCTGCCTGAGTGGTTCGTAGAGGAGATGGAGGTGTCAAACTGGACGCTGGTCAGTCTGGGTAACAACCCCTGGGTGTGTGACTGCCGCAACGTGGCGTTCCAACGTTGGCTGCGGGAAAACCAGGAGCGGGTGACAGATGTAGCCGACGTCGTGTGTCGCTTCGTGGCCAAGACGAAGGACGGTCGGCACGGGCTGGCCAGCTACAGCCACGCTCACCTGAACCGGATGAACCTGCGCGCCTGCCTCAACACTAATACGTCGGACAAGACGTCGGTGATCATCGCGGCCGTGCTCATCCTGGTACTCACCGGGGTGCTCATTCTCGGCTCCAAACTCATATTTCGCAATTTCTTCAAGTTCAAGTTGTTTCTGATGAAGATGTGCATCAGTCGCCCCAAACCCAAGACGCCGCAGCCCAGCGAAACGGCGGCGTAGCAACCAACTGTGGCCTATATGTATTAGGTGGACTTATCTCATTTTGTAATCGGACGAAATGGTGATTTGAGGGTGGCAACAGTAATCGATCACATTCGATTCAATTACTGCTCGCCTCTCCATAGCATTACTTTTTAAGCATCGTTGTATCAGTATTTTTTCGCACCTTGATGAAACTGTTTGCAAGTTTTAACTCCACAACGACTAACGATAAATCGTTCAATTTTCATTACAAGTGTTTTTTTTATTACTATTATTCTTGTTAATGGCAGCATTATTCAAATAAGTTTCCCAGTTTGTAACATTTTAGAAAGTTTCGGTTGAAATTTTCGTATTTAAATGTTTTGACTACTTCATAATTTAACACAATTCAGCATTTTTTCATAAGGGAAAAATATTTAAAACTGCATTTCTTTCCACCATTGTCAACAGAGTAAATTCAAATGTTAAGCAACGAGGAAGAATGTAATTACAAAAAATGTAAGACCCGAAATTTGAAGTCTTCCATGCGAAATAAAATCTTAATAGTTTTTAGCGAAAACGAAATAGATAACCGCTTTCGATTGGAATACGATATTAGTCTTGTAAATATAATAGAATAGATTAAATTGGTCTAAAACACAAATATCAAATAATGATTAATAATTTTTGCTGTGTGTCCGGTTAAGTACGACATCGTTTAATTTATTTGAGGAATTCGTTCAGCAGGTGGGTTTTTATT
>JAQGBY010006317.1:0-13306 GCA_034698785.1 Mycogona germanica
AACAGGAAGATTCTGTACCCCTCTCAGAGCTTAGGCCCTATGTGAGAGGCACATTTTCACCAGTACCCCGAGCCGAACCAGTACCCGTACCCAGTACCCGCACCAGTACCCCGACTTTGAATGGTGGAATAAATGATCTGCAAAATAAGGCTATTGCCAAGGTTGTTCCCGTGTGTTTTCAATAGTATTTGGTTTAACTGAAATAATGTAAATAGGCACGTTAAACTATTTTAAATAAACGGCTCTACTAAAAAAAGTACATTTGCACACTGGCGCATACCATGAAACGTCACTTCTGTGGTTCAGGAACTTTGATTTTGGTTTGTTTAATTTTAACTCAATCTTTTGCGAAAATAAGGATTAGAAGGCAATTACTATCGTTGTTAATGGATAAACTTTGGTTACAAATAGAGATTAGCTGCAGAGAACTAACTCCTTTAACAAATATTTCTGCTCTATTTAACAGATGCGATCTTTTTCACTTCTGAAAGGCCCGTGGTTTTTCCTAAAAATATTGTACATTTCGAAGCTCTTCATTTTTAGCAATTTTTTGGCTTCCTCCTCGTCTACTTTACATTTTTATTGCAAATGAATTTTATTTTGTTTTTGTTTGCACACGTGTACCAGGTGCATTGTATTTACAGTTGTCCAAATAGTTTGCAAAACACAACCAAGGTGAAGGGTGTAACACCGTTGATTTCAACTTTGGAGCGAAGCCATAAAATGTATTTTATGACAACTTGGTTGCCAAAACTGAACACAAACAGCATATGACTATGAATTTAAATTATTATGTTTGTACATGCTCGGCTAAAAAAGAAACATGCAGCTCAAAACATTAATGTCACATTTTCCTTGTCGTCGCATACGTCAGTTGCGTTTCAGACTCGGCAAACGAGCCAAGAAAATTTTTAATAATAAAAAACCTGCGTAACCGGTGCATTTCTGGGCGACGTGGTGTTGACGGACAATTACTCATAGACACCCGAGACATGCGTAGGGCAAAGAAGAAATGGTTACTTTACTGTTGGTGTACAGTGTACTGTACCGTTCTCGTTTGGTGTACGTGCATATAGGCAGGTCTAAAGTTTTATCGCTGGCAAACCCCGAAAAAACATGATTTGTCGGTTGTTTTTAGTAGGTGATCACTCAGATGAACCCCTGGCACTGCACATACCGAGGGAAGTTCAGAAATACTTGCACTTCTGTCTTTAAATTTGGATCGCACATGCTGTACCTGTTTGATATATACCTAATATGGTTTCCTACCATTTTCCATATTGATGACCTTTTTTGATACTTTTATATGACCTTAAGGAGGTCCAACATAGATACGCTTGTGTAATTTTATTCTGCGGCATAGAATCCACCCCGGGAATAGAACCCGGGATCGTCGCACCACGAGTGTCCCAGCTGAGCAGAGACGGGTCTTACAAATTCAGAGTATTTAAGAATCAAAATAATTGGTTCGATCAACCTTTCTTCTTCAATCTGGTAGCCTTCACTATTCCGTTCCACGTATGCTTCAACTTGCTTTGGCGTACTAGTAACCGCCACTAGGGGGCGTATCCTAGTCTCCAGCGCAAATATGAGATGCTGTATGATTTCGGATCTGACACGGTCGCTAGATTATTCATTGTCTCGATGAAAAACATTTTTATTATGCTGAAACGTTTTTTGAATTCGGTGAGCTAAATTTGAGCTGCAGGAGGTACAAGGGGTGGTTGTTTGTCGGTGGAGGAAAGTCGACCCGCGCCTTTCTCCCCCATTTCTTCACTCATTATTTGCATGTATCGTATAAAAGAACTATTCGCCAACGCTGCTTGGCATAGACCCTACAAAGTAGTCCCTCGGTACAAGAGTGTTACAAGCCACACTGAATTATGCATATAGCTTTCACATTGAAGTGACTGAACTTGTATCGGCGTATTTTTACTAGTTCGTGGAATCGTTTGTGACAAGTGTACTATTCTATTTTTATAAAGGATTGCACATGAATTAATTAAAATGTCAGCTTGCAGAACATCTTGCATCGGAAGAAATTGGACGTTTCAAGTTTCAAATATCTGTTGTAGAAATTTAGCCACCAGTAAACCATAGAAACAAATTACATGGTTTGGAAAGCTAAATTGTTTAGTTATAAGCAATAACATAATTTGTAGAAATATCGATACTTACGCTTTGTTTATTAAAAGAACGACTAAATATCCATTTAACTTTCCAATAATATGAGGGTTAGCCATTTCTTGCTATACTCCAGTGTTTTCTTTATACCGTAATACGATGTTGACTGAAAGAGCTGAGTGTTCTTCCACTGGGAAGTTAAGGCAACATAAAAAACAATCTTTGCGTGTATCTATCTCGAGTCTTTGCCTTCACCTATACCTACCTTGTTTTCTCTTTTGTTGGCGGCTGGTGATAAAATGTCGAGGGATATCGTGAACTTTAATTAGTATAGGCAAATGGATGATCGGGGGGGGGGAAATTCAGATTTGTTAACATACTTTGACAAGCAACTTTTGTAGAATCTGTAAGAGACTTTATTCCCCGTGATTTCGTCTAGAGCACTGTGGCTACCTAGTAAAACCTACAATTTTTCCTGAACATCCAATGGATGCCACAGAAGGAGAGAAAAGTGTAAATTTGAACACCAATTTCTCCATCCATAAGATTAAAGAGTACTATATTTTTTCAGTAGGGCGGGAAACTTATTAACAACCTAAGTTTATGATACATTTATGACACAGTTGTTGGAAGCAGACTTAACGGATCCTTTGCCACTCTGAATAACTCCAAGCATCGACACATTTACCTGTACGCCAATCTCCCTGCATAGCCAAAAAGGTTTTGTCTGGACTCTTCCTTGGTAATTAGCGATTGCAATCGATATATCGTATTTGCTAGTCTGAACATGTGGACAATTCCAAAATCTAAGAGTCCGAAGGTAGACGATTACAACTTTTTGTGTATTAATCATAGGAAGTCGTGATTCACAGTGTGGTGAACAAAACGGTAGAATTATTCTCAATGGAGGGACACTCTTTCCACATTTTCAATCACAATCGTGAAGAGAAACTAGTTTGTGAAATGCAGTTATAAAAATAATTGACCATGGCACGTCACGACGTTAGATGACGAGCCGCCAGTTTCGTTATCAGTTTCCTTGCGATTTATATCTAGCTTGCCTCGTGGCTAGTGCCGCGACTACCGTAAGTAGGAGTGAGCGGGGGATTGTACTTCCTCCCCCACGATTCCAGTGTAAAACAACAACGATAGTATTGTACAGATTGTAGCTTCGTTAACAGGGTATTCAAAATGCACCCCTGCAATCTATAGTCGCAGATTCTACTCCCCCCCTGCCATCTATGAGCATTCTTGCCGGGGATCCTCTTATGATGGTTTCAGAATATACATGTACTGTACAGTTTTCCAGCTTTTTTTCTTGTCCTAGCCATGCCTCGTTTTTCCTGAAACTTTTTCCTGTGTCTCGAAATGCACGTTTTAAAAATAGATAGACCGAACGATAGAGATGAAGATTGCATTTTTCTTGCATTTTGCTTGGGTGTTGTGTCGGTGATATGGTCTACATGCTATATAGGTAGTGTATCTTTCAAGTCTGAAAGTATCACGACCGTTTCTTCCTATTTCCATCCCTTTTCTCATGTTTCTCTCTTCCGAATAAGAATTCAGTGGCAATGAACTTGCTTCTAGCTTCTGGTTTTGCTTCTAAAATTACTGAATTGTCATTTACGATTTGTTTCTTAGTTATCAAGTCCGTGCATGTCCGTATATGCCAACTACACACAATCGTTACACACATTAGCCATTATACATGTTAGGTCGTTTGCAGATAGTTATTATTTTTCTTTGGTCAGACCTTTGCTTTGAATACTGTAGCTCTGTTAGGGATCCCTCACCAGGTGGGGTTCATAGGTGAAATTGAGATGGTCCAAAGAAGGGCTGCTAGATTTGTTATCGGTAGATTTGGTCGAGAGGATAGTGTGACGGACATGTTGACAATATTGGGATGGGAATCGTTAGAGGATCGTAGAAAAGCGACCAACACCGTGAAGGGGGATGATTGTAATCTCAAAATTGTGGAAATTGTGAGACAGGCTCCTACTAGGTGTAGGCGGTCCCGGGTTCGATTCCCGGCGCGGGCTCTCGAAAATTTCGATCCCGGGGTACTGGTCGTTCCCCCTCGCATAATGCTTAAGCACCATGAGGGGGACGTAAGGCCTGTAGTGCGGTTGGCTACAGTTGAATAAAACAAAAAACAAAAACAAAAAAAAGAGCAGGACATAATATTCAGGAGCTGCATTGTAGATGTGACTCGTACTTCAACTCCTATTTCCCCAGGGTGTACAAACAGTGGAATAGCCTTAATGAGTCGAGAGCCTGTTAGGATTAGGACAACCACACCTTTATCCTTAACTGGTCGTTCAACCCCCGTCATAGGCCCCATCCGGGTCTGCTTGCGCGCACTTGTTGTGATTATTCGTATAAGATTCGCTATCATTTATTAAAATTAAGTTTTACTTTAAATACATAAAATGTTTCGTGTTGAAAATTATAAGACCAGAAACTTATTTCATAGGTCATCGTTGTCTATATGCCGAGTCAGTGAGAGAGGGCTTCTGGAATTGGCATATGCCAGCCATGGCGGGGCAAGTTTGTTTTCCCCGTTTTGCTTCAGTCACGCTCGTCCAGATTTTCAGACGAAGGGTGTCACGACTCTGGCAGACACGGACGATAAGACCGTGCAGCGCCACATACCTTGGAGAAAGCGCGCAATGAACAGAAATAATTTTTTTAAGGCACTTGTTGTCAATCTTATCTCCCTGCGCGATTTATTTGTGCATTTCTCTATACAATCTTCCATTTCTCCCTCTATTCTTTCATGAACCTTTTCTATAATTAGGTTCATTTCGGCGTGACTATCCTCCCAAGACCCCCTATACGTAAGAATCCTCATGGAATCCACATGGTAATAAGTTTTTTTCTAAGGTCCTAGTTTTCCCTGGTTGTCAAATTGAATTGACTACTCGTAAATTTCGTTCTTAAGACTGACGCCATAAGATGCGAGCACAGTTTCCAGATCCAGCCAACACGCACTACTGACATCTTTCTTGACTTTCTACTGCCAAGAAAGTTGTCAGTTGTGCTGAATCTATTCCAATGTCCATTTAAAAAAATATATTGTAAGTTTATCTATATGGAATCTGGTCCCCGGAGGACACCAGCGAACATGTAGCCCGTCTATAAATATAACTTCCCCCTTTGCTTTTAATGTGCTAGCCGTGAGTGCGTGCATAAGCTTTTGGGGAACTGCCGCATGGCTTCTGAATCCTCAATTATGGCGTGCTTTGTATTATAATTTCTATATAAAATCGTGCAACTGCCTTCTTGATTGTTGAGGCGAGGCATTCGCTAATATATCGCTAACGACCCGTGCATGTCCGTGACTCGACTAAAAAACCCTCCCTCAGAGTTGTAACAGTAGTTTAAAAGATTTTTCACGCAGATGAATTTATGCAAAAAGAAAGTTTGACTTCGAACTGCGTTCGAAACTTTCTCAATCGACCAATTAGTGAGATACAGTGTGTCTAGATTTAAATGTCTGCAAGCTATTAATTTCTATGCATTGCAGTTGTCAGCATGCACGAGAGAACATCCATCATATGTAAATGTTCCACTATTCAATATCTGACTGCTGCGGAGTCTCTTACAAGGCCAGATCCTTTTTGCGCAAGAAATATCAATATAGGTAAAGTTTGTAGTATAGTTTATTTTAAAAGCGCTGAAATTGTATTTCTGAAGGGCCCCGTTCTATTTAAGCATAAGCTGAAATTAATTGTGCATCTGCATGAAAGTTTAGTTGGGGACATAGAAATGTTATGTTTGAAGATTCAAAGGTTGACTTAAACGAAAATATTCAATACAAAAAAGTCATATACAAAATATAAAAATTGAACCCGGGACCGCCGAACCACAGTCCGTCGCTGTGTAAATAAATAAATGTTTGCTTGCATTGTCAATGACAAAACAGAAAAGTTCAAGCTGAACAACCTGGTCGAACGTAGTGAATATCGATCACTTGTCGGATTTGGTGAATATTTCAATTCAACATACATGAAAAATAAAACGCACACTAACTTTATTTTTGCTTTATTATATTGAGAGATAAGAAACAATCAATGATAATGTATACTTTGGCACTTACATGTAATTATTATTCACTGTTAAAATTGTAGTGCACTAAAAGCTCAATGAGAAATTAAAATTGATATGTTTCGTTTTTAAATAAAAATTCAATTTGATTTTGTGTTTTAAAGGTACTTGGGTAAAACTCGATTCGTGATTCTTGATTACTAAATTATGCTGAAGTGTCAAATTGCATTTTCCAGAAGCACAGACTATCAATATGAACATTCATTTTAAGTCCGTTCAGCACTTCAATTAAATTCTTAACAATTTGCCAGTGATCATTAAAGTGAGCTATATATGTACACACTAGACATCTTCAGAAAATTAGGTAAATTCCTGTAGTAATGGTAGCATGACTCCAACATAGCAAGTGATCCAGCTTAGGTGTTAGGGTCTTAGGTGTTTTCACCTGCTGATATATTATCAGATACATTGATTCTGTCATTTAAAAAAAAAGAAGATTCAATGTTAACAGTCATCCGTACGTCTTAAGCGATTTTTTTTTAATTCACTGAAGTGTATAACACAACAGGAAGCTTCTGTACCCCTCTCAGTGCTTAGTGTGTTAGTATACCCCTTCTCAGTGTCAATTGGATTTCAATATTTGGCGTAATTTTTTAATTCACTGTAGTCAACTGTACTAAAGGAATTATCCAATCTTAACAAGCATCATTGAATTAGACCATGCCGTACATATACCTGGTCAACTTCTAACTAAAACCGCCAGTCTAACGGGATAGCCAGTGCATTTATGTTGACAGAATGTGCGTTATATGGTACTCCTTTTTCAAATGACTGGTACGTGCCCTCGGTCCCACGAATGTGACCAGGTTGCAGCCACGCTCAATGACGGCATATAATTATGCCGTTGGCCCTCGAGTGTAATTGCCGGTCTTCGCGCAGAGTATTTCTCCCGTTTGGAGGCATTCTACGATTTGTACCCACTTCCCTCGTGCTATGCTATACTGTCTATTCCTATGTAATTACAGCGAGCACTACTGTGGAAATACTACGTACACACACAGATGTACGAGCACCGCTCGCAACTAACGCTACCGCTCCTCTTAATTTCTGGCTTCCGTAGCCAGTTTATCATTGACTCGACGTAATTGCCGTGATTCCGATGTTACTTAGTTTGCGCCGAATTTTAAAATCAGTTATTTTCCTGTGTGGAGCTCACGATGACGCCGAATTGCAAATCGCCGGCAACGTATGACCTGTATTAAATCCTCCTGAGAACCCCTGGCTTGATTGTTCAAGTGTTCGGGGTTATATAAATATTTCAAATAAACGTGTATCAAACAATTGAATTAGGTAAATAAAAAAATAACTTCTCAGAATTTAATCTAAAATTGTGTTAACAAAAATATTGGATGATTGCTTGAACTAAAATAGTCGGCAACAAGATCGTCGATAAACGTTTATATCGGATCTTCAGGTAAAATTAAAAAATTGTAGAAACTACACAAACGTTTTATGTAACAACAATGCCAGCTTCCTGATCTCAGACCGATTAAAATAGACTATTAATAATACTGGGAAATAGGGTTACACTCAGTAGCATATCCATGGTGGTCGTTTGGCGTTTGAATGCATATATATATTATACTTTGCCAATTCAAAAGAACTCTTGGCGATTTAAATTAGGGGAATTTGGAGTGTTGGATAGAGAACACTACTTACAAGACAAAAAATTGCTGCAAGGTGGTAAAAATTGAAATTAGGTTGAAAGGAAAAACGGTGAGCCATAAGCCTGGGTGGGGGGGGGGGAATCAAAATGAGTACAAACAATGGGGTAGTTTATTTTTTATTCAGACAACGTGTAAGCTGAAGTGAATGCGCACATAGAAAGAAATAACAAAAAAAAATACAACGGAACTTCCATCTTAAGAATATCCAAAAAATCAATTTCTAATTTGCGCCATGTTTTCCCTGGCTGATGATTATAAGACTGCGCAAGTTGGTTTGAGTATCTCCTTCCCCTTTTCAAAAGGGGTTCCAAAATACTGTTCTGTAAATCCAGACAATCTATGAATAACTGGCAAGAGCTGGCCTTTCTCTAGAAAGGATGCCATGACCGAATACAAGTGCTTACCAACGAATGATGATATGACTAAAACTACAGAGTATAGCTAGTGGTTGTAGAGCCATCCCGTTGATATGCCTTTTGGGATACGATCGTTACAGTGAAGCACAGTAGGTGGGTGCATCGCCTTCAACTTTTCACTTGGCCATGCTCTCCATTTTTTAGGATTCCCTCCCAAGACCCCCACCCCGCCTCATCATCATTGAGGTCATGGAAATTATAATAAAAATTCAGCCAACGTGAAATCAACATCTGAAAAGCAACAATGTATGAACCGCAAATAAGTAATAATTTTGTGGAAATTGATGCTTCAAAAAATGATACTCAAATTTTGTGTTGAGAGTTCTTGAAAGAATAGAAAATTCAGAATTTCTGACAGTTTAGGTTGTGTGGTCCAACTCGTAGAACATCGGCTTAGTCCAGTCAAGGGGGAGGGACTGAATTCCTCAAACCACATTAGGTGGGCGAGGTCGGGAGCAAACCCTCATTAAAAAAAGGCTCACAGGAGGATATTTTTCACCAGCTCACCCACTCATTGCTAGAAATCCATGAGTACCAATATGCACGCGTGTTTCCGTGATCCAATGCCATGAGCGATCTCCACGGTGCCAATGGAGCAAAGGAGGACATGTTCGGAGTACTTTGGAGGTGTGGGGTGGTGAGCGGGGGATGGGGTGGCCGCGCTCTCACATATCGTTATAATTGAATTACACTGAGCATTAGGGTGAAGCGTGGATGCCTTTTGTGGATGGGAGGGAAACCCTGAGCAAATACTAGGCGGCGAGAGAGAGCAAAAACCGCGCCAATGGAGAATGGGCTAATTTTGTGTGAAAGCGCAAGTGCATCTCGATTGTGACCTGGGACCGACTTGTTTGTTATGTGGCCCTCGAGAAATCAAAGCGTAGAAGCCAGAAGCCGTTGACTTGTCAAGGCTGGTCCTCATTGCATCGGCAACCATTGGAAACATTAACACAAAACTGTTTAGTTACAGAGTTTAATATTCAAACTTTTTATGAACATAATTATTGCTGGGTTGTCTTCATCCAAGTGCCTACCATATCTTCGCACAAATGTTTAGTGTACCCTGTCTTAAACATTATGTTTTTGCATCGTTGCAGTGCGTGGATCTAGAAACCCTATTTTTTTGTCTGTTGGATTGTAATTGTTTGCAACCACTGATAACTTCTGTGCTATGCGGGTTTGCTTCATGCAGTTTACTTAGGGTAAAGGTTAGACGATTTTAAATCTGAATATTCCAATGTAATATTTCCAGTTTAGTGCATTTAGTGGCATAATTCGATTAGTATTATTTTTGCATTTGTCGCACCAATTGCAATTTGTTGATACACCAATTTTTTTTAATGTATTTGTGTCTAACTTTAAAAAAATACAGTTCTAGCATTTTCGAGCAGATACATTTTAGATTAAGATTCAGAACAGATTTAACGCATCCGTGCTCTAGACAGACTATGGATTTCGTTGACCAAGCCTACGACACGCTCGCGTGCCGCACAGCTATATTTGGAACCGTTATGAGCTGCGGCCCACTGTAGTTAGGCCTACATCGTGGTGGATGAGGACAATGCACCTGAAATTCCTCTCGCTCTTCTTAGCCGGGCTCGCACCAAGGGGGCCGATCAATATAAGTATTTACTTCGCTCTAATTCGCTTACATGCTAGTAGCATTATTTTTATGCTTGTTTTTTGTGGCGAACTGGCGCATTTGTTTTATAACCTGATAGAATAATCGGAGGTTCGGAGAACACGCTTCTCCACCAAACGAATTTCTACCAGAAATATGAAGTTAAATGCCCCATTTTTGGTATTCTTGAGCTTCTAATGATGAAATGATACTTAAAGAAGGGAATGTGGCAATCATTGCATCCGCCTATTTTATGCGTTTCGTGATATTTATAGGGAGTTGCAGTTTATCATACGGCACACTGCTTAAGGGAACACTTACATCGAAATTATTTAGACATTAGCATACAGTGAGGCAGATGTAATTGTCTTTTTTTCATACGTCGGTAGAAAATAAAATTGTAAAATATCAAAATCTGGTTAACTGTATTCGCCTTACCGAATTTTGAATCCCAAATTTATCAACAAATGTTCCCTTGCCGATAGCTCTCGTTTACATATGCAATGCGTAACTTCGCATATGGTCAATTCCGCTACAAAATGTAACAAAAGACGATAAAAATTCTGATGAGACAGTTGAAAATGTAACTTGAAATTGCTTTCTTTGAATCTCAAAACAATTGAAACTGATTAGGAGAACAAGTAAAAGTAATGTTGAATGCAAAACAAGGTTCAATTTGTACTCATTCAAATGTCTGCCATAAATTGCCAATTTATTTTTTGTTATATTTGAACATTAAGTCTAAGAATCTGACGACATTTTTTATTGTGCTTTTTTCCTTTTCAAGCAAATTTGAAATTTTTCTTACCACGTGATTGACGTCAGATGGTAATTCCATTTCTGTAGCTCTAAAATCCACCGGCTGTGGTGATCAGCTGCCCTGTTTAAGTTAATTCTAGTCTAAATTCATTAAAGAAGGCGAGCATCAGAAAACTCTTTTCAGAAAATATTCTAGGATGAATCTAGTAGTAATACTATATATATGTTACTATTTGTGAATTTTATCACATTTGCATTTCTTATACTTTTTTTTAAATGACAATTCTTGTCCAAATTCTCTGGTACAGGGTCTCAGTGGATAGGCCTCGTGTTTCGCATTTTTCAACTCTTTTGACCCGTCCAAATAACGACGTCGGCCCTTACGCGCGCATGCGTGAAAACGCGTGCCCACGATAAGTCAACGCGTGGTTGGTCACGCTGCGCACGGACGCGCGTGACGCAACGCCACCTACAGGCGATACGGCGGCACCCGTGCAACTCGTTATCGAATGTTCGCAAACAAATCATTATTTCTTGCCTACACAATGAAGTAACTGTGTGTGGGGTGTGCACTGCCCGAGTATGTGTGTGTGTGGGGGTCCATCAAAATATTTCCCCCTTTTTATGTCTCAGAGCTGAACAAGGTAAAGTTGTTGGTGGGCGCGCGCAGGACGACTAGTTTATTACTGAGTGCATGATCGTGAAGCATGCCACCCGTACGCCGTAATTATACTGTATAATGTGGCTGTTGTGTGTACGTACGGATGGGATGTCTGGTGCGCACGGTTTGTAGATTTCGTCGCAGACGGATCCAGCTTCAGAAAACTACAAACCTCCTAAGACCCACCATTAGCTTTATTCGATTGTGACAAGAAATCCTATGAAATTTCTGATCTGCGTGGAATTGAAATGCTTGTTGCAATCGTTGAATTTTTTTTCATTTTTTTATTGTTTGTACTTGGACAATGACATGTGCTGCGATTCATAAAGTCAAGTCACTTGCTGACTTTGTATATGTGAAATTCATATTTAAAAAAATAACGTCGTGCTATACAATAAAATTCTATATACTTTAATAAGTTTGAAATTTTTATTTTTTCATTTATTTCATAATACAGTTAACCAAGTTATAGCTGTATTAAGTGTACTAGCAATTGTGAAATAATGAATTATCTATCGTGGATCTTTTATTTTTACTTTTAAAGATTCATTGTACGTCATTCACGAAGTTGACCTCTTGAGATCTTGATTTTCTTTGTTGGTGCTACCAGTGTCAGTGACTACCAGTGTCACTAACAATTTCACCCAACATAAACCGGAAAATCCTATTTGCCAACTCTGAAACTCCTGCTCCCTTTCCACGTCTCGTGTCAATTTAATACCTGACATTTTGCGCATCATGAAATATATGTCGAGCGTAAACGACAAATTGCGGTTATGCGCCGAAACCCCCAGTAGTCCAATTTTAGAATTTTCCCCCTCGATTCCGGCGAGCGTTATGTTATTAGTTTTGGCACCCGCAATCGTGATGGTGGCCTATCACTATGGGGGATCGTCAATATAGGAAAGAGGTGGGGGACTTACGAGCGATTTGAGGTGTGGAGTGGCGTAATGGCTAGCGTGCTTGCCTTCAATGATTTCGATTCCCGCCGATACCTACGAAATTTTTCTGGCGAGAAAAATATCTTCGTGCACCTTTTTTTTTGGAATAGAGGTAAAACGTGACGGGTGTCTAAGATATATTGAATATATTAAGTCACGTTGAAGATACTAGGCAGGCTAGGTTAGGCAAAATTACCAGGTATATGCTTATTGTAAGATGGTGTTATCTTATGGGTACAGAGTACGTAGTTCACATGTGCAAGCTGTTCGTAGAGCAAAACATGACAACATGTCCGTCACACTATCTAAGATTCGAGGTATATGTAATACGGACCCGGGCCGAGGGCAGGGTGAGTATGTGACAGTTCAGAAAACTCGCGATGTATTTTTAAGTCCCTAAGTGGCGACAAATGTCTTTGGATTTATAACAACTAAGTTCTCTTCTCTCTCCTTCACTCGCGCTCTCTCTCTCTTCGCCATTACTTCCAAATTCCCATCTTGAAGATTCTAGGACGGATTCTTCCATTCTCCTTGTTTACAATTTCGATGAACTTGTCCTCCTGTACAGTGTACTGTTGTGCTTTATTGCTATCTGATGTACTCTTGAAACCACATCTTAGACTAGCAAAAATAAATCATAGTCAAAAAAGAAAAAAAACGTTTGATCAGTGCCAATATATGAAAAAATATTTGATCTTTGATAATTTTTGAAATTTGCTTGCTAGCAAATTGTTAGCTGCCCTTCGCTGTGTGCATTGACAGTCATTACCCGCACAACATTTTGCCAAATAAGTTATGTACGTTATTAATTCTAAAATTTCAATTTGTGAGCATATTACCGATGTTTCCAAAGTAATTAAATTATTAATACTAATTATTAAACAGTAAATATTTTTATATAACTTTTCAATGTGATCAAGGACAGGAAAGCAATTTTTTTTTTTAGTTTCTATCAACTGTAGTCAACCGCACTACAGGCCTTACGTCCCCCTCATGGTGCTTAGGCACTG
>JAQGBY010006318.1:0-13304 GCA_034698785.1 Mycogona germanica
GTCTGCTTTAATTCGTCTGCTTTAATTCGTCTGCTTTAATTCGTCTGCTTTAATTCGTCTGCTTTAATTCGTCTGCTCTCATATTGCTGTTTTCATTTTCTGCCTTAACTGTACTGTTATAACTTTTTTAATGTTGTTGTTTTTAATTCTTTTAAAAAAAGGAAAATAATGAAATTGTATTAAAATTTAAATTAATACACACTCTGTATTCTTTATTTTTTAAACGCTTAGCTGAGGAAATTCGAAATGAAATGGAAATGGAATAAAAATGCCATCCTGTATTTTGAAATTCCCATTTTCGTCGACGAAAGAAATTTTAATGCGAGCGTAGAATGGAATTTGTACAGGTGCATCCATCTGGTTTGCCCCTCACCTCGTTCGTTTAATTGGTTGCTTGATGACTGTGTATCCCGTCAACCTCCACTCTCGTTTCTCGTTTCCTACCAGATGGCGCTTGCCGACGTTTGCACGTTTTACGAGCTCACTAAAAGTACTTTCGCGTGCCGGATCTCCATTGGTCCAATGCGTTATCTGTATATGCGCGAGCGACGTCACCGCGCCGCCGTTAATTGAAGTGACGTCGGGACTGCACGCTTGAACGGAGAATAATCCAAAACATACATGGCCGTCAATAGTGTGCTGCGGAGAACAATGGCAATGAAGTGGTGACTTGAGCGTCCTCTGGTTGGCGAACTGGAAAACTTACCATCTCAAGCAGTTGGTCACATCAAAGAGAAAGTTTTGCGGTTTTACAATTATTATTTCGCTGGAAACGAAGTAGACAAACTTTATTTTAGACCTGCAATAAAATTTGAAGATACTGTCCGAACGGACGACACCTCTAATGCAAATTACAATTTACTCTTTTAGTACATGTCTATTCACAACTCAAGAATTTTTATTTATTTTCAAAATTAAATTTCAGTTGGTACAAACAATTGGCGTTAATTGCACAATGTTTGTCCTGATTATGGGCTAACGCTAAATCTTCTTGATATTTCAACCACTCTGTATCTGTTGTATTTTGAGGAGGGGCTAATCGAGGGGTAGATCGAGAGATCCGGGACAACAATGATCTAGTCAGAGGCGTATTTGGATTCAGCGATCTTAGAAGAACAGTTGCAGTCTCCTCTGCATGCGAGGGCCGTGGCCCGGTGGTGGCCTCTGGTGAAACTTGGTCGGAACATCCAGCGTGGCTGCGTTGATGGAGGATGTCGATTTGTTCGAAAAGTTTTTGCATCCGGTGATGGCCTTCTCCAGAGCGAGTCCGACTAGGCCGAATATAATGCCGCCGACCAAGAGCAGGAAGCCGGTGGCCACGTTGGTCAGCGACAAACTGACAAAATCTTGGCTCTCCGATTGACAGAAGAGACCGTCACCCCTGAATCGAATAATTAGGACCATGGAGATGAATCTTGCTAACATATTAAATGACGAACGAAATTCTTGAAAATATATGTTCCTTATAATGTACGTACCACCATTTGTGCCGCAAACGATAGAGAACCCCTGCATCATTCAGCGATCGCAACCTATGTCGAAATACTTACATTATAATTTCACAATCAAATCCCAATTTCATGCTCAATAACTTCATAGATTCAGTCATTTATTTATGTTTACAAATAAAAAACATAACAATGTCTTAGCAGCCATAAAAAAGCATGTCATATACGATATACAGGGTGAACCTGAAACTATGGACCCCTTTTATTATTTTTAATGTACATGTACATGTATTTGACTAGAAATATAATTTAAAATATGTCGGTCATCAGGATTGTCTCGTTTCAGTCAAAGATGGAACAAAAACACTATCTACATTGATTGGGATTTCGTTTTGAGCAGTTTGCCTCCTTGCCACTCATTTTCAAACAAAAACTCACACTCTGCTGATACTCCTCTTGTACGGGGAGAGTTTCTGGAACGAAATCGTGGCCATTTGAGCCTTCGTCATCGGCGCCGACACCTTGAAGTCGCACGTATTGCGGGCGTAGTACTGCAGCGTCTTGTCGTCGGCCAAGAACACGAATTTTTCCTGGTGCGCCCTCTGCAATCCGGTAGCGAAATCGGGCAACACGGTGCTATATTTTTCTTCCTCGATGCGCCGCCAGATAGCACGGTAGACTGTTGTCGATGAGCTCTGCAAATTATTACATGGAATAACACCAGCTAATTAGTCATAATGAAAAAGTATTTGTATTGAACGCAAATCAAATTATTGTGCTGTAAAAATAATACTGAAAATGAAAATAAATGATACTGAATGAAAATGAAGTGAGTCTTTTGACCCATGACATGTAATCATAGATCATTGGCTGTTATCTGCCTCTATTAATATTACAATTTTCGCCTATTTTATTGTTTTTTGTAAAATTAAAGTAATAAGCATATCTAATATTGCAATAATAATCTTAAAACAAACCGCAAACATTTCGAGAAGGTTGGTTCCAGCCAAAAGACCAATTCGGAATTCTCTATTCTTGGCCAATTCCGTGAGAGTCTCAAACGGTTCTATGACTTTTGTGACGGTCAGGTAAGACATGAGCGTGGCACTGTAGGACGCGTAGGCAATCAGGGCAAAGACCCATAGAACGACGAACACGATTCGTGTCGACGGATTTCCAAAATTCAGTTCGCATCCTGTAGAATTTTTAAGAAATCGGTGTTGTTAAGGCTCGCAGAATTGATTTTTTCCCTAATTATTTTAATGGAAATTTAATACGGTCACCTTGCTGCGCGACGGCCTGGAGTCCGAGTAGAATTCCACGACTGATGGACAGTGAGTCGTTTTCCCAGGCGAGCGCCATCGTTCCGCCGTACTTGTCCGTCAAGAAAAGCGAAATCTATTTTTTTAAATCAGTAAACGAATCGAACGACATGAGCAGATGACTTCTTATTGATTTTTTTATTTTCGATGATGACAAGAACCGACTAGGATGGCGCCACCAATCGGGGGTGGCGCCCCGCTCTTCCAACTCACATGAAGCGCGGCGATCAGAAGCACGAGCACCAATATGGAGGCGATCCACACGTATAGATGAAACGGTTCCAGATAGACACCGAACTTGTCCATTCCGTCCCCATCAGTTCCAGGACGTCGATACATGCCGGCCACGGATTGGAAATCCAGAGAGACGTCGGAAAAGTCGATCAGGCGGAGGCGATCCGAAGTAACGGCCATATCGAGCAATCCCACGTCAGCCTCCTGCGTTGTTTTTGGTTTAACCAAGAAGTGACAATCAATTTGCCTGTCAATATCCACCTGAGACACGGAATCCTTATATGCGACAATTGAGCCTGAGCCAATAATACATGTACATCGAGGCTGTCGTTCGCAAGAAATTGTCTCTGCTTCAGTAAATCGATACAATTTCTACCCAACCAGCATATTCGTATATTTCTTTTCTACTTTACTTTGATTCCTAGTCTTTTTAGGAACAACAACATCGATATTAAACTTTGGGAAGAGTCGTTGTAACTGTAACAGAAGTTCTTGAAAAAACTAGTTCAGACTTCTGTTTTAAAAAATGTAAATTGGCGTTTAGAGATGTATAAAGTAAAAATATATGTGTACTCCTGACCTAAGCGGCTGTGTTCTTGTCAACATAAAATGTAATATATATAATGCCGATTTGCACGAAATGTGAAGATTTTATGCGTTATGGACGGACCATAATATAAACGGAATAGCACATCAATTCGAATTACCTTTTTTAATAGCAAATCAATGACGCCATTGAATGAACCGTTGACTTCGGCATAGTTATCGGCTATCACGAATTCGACGCTGTAACGAGCGATTTAAATGGATTGGTAAAAACAAAACAAATTGCCGGTTATGAATATTTCTTCGCAAGTGCGAGTTTGCATTACTGCTGCCGTTGTAATGTTCCCGGCAATTACATTTATAAGCATAGCCTTCCAGACGCGTAAATAATTACACGTTGATCCAAGGCTATCAAAAACCACAATTTAACGGGATACGTTGGCTAGGCATTTATTTGTATGATTAACATTGTGCACGCATAAATTATTAATCTCTAGACGACTAATCAATCCGTTGTACCAGTTTTAATATCTAATTTTATATTTTGTGAATTAACGGAATTTATATGTTTACATTAAGTGGACAAATGTATTGAAACGTGTGCATGAGTTCACGCTCTGTATAATCCACATCATTTCTCTAACGTTCTGTAAATTCGTTAAAAATGTAATAAAAATTAGAAATCTAAATTGTATACAGCTTCCAAAATAATTTTTTGCTTTGCTCTTTTCATGTCATTCCTGTTCAAAGCGAATATTATTATTAAATTTGAAGTGCATTGTCTTGACGTGTTATTGGCCTTATTATCACAATAATTGATTCACTATTTTAACATGAGCCTATTTCAGTCTTAGCGTCTCATCCACCAATGTCAGACAACGCCGCCTGGGTAGTGTTTATATTTTACTATTGTATTATTCTGTAACGCTCTATTCACTTAATGCGTGGATACGCAACATCTGTTTTTATTACCTGAAATTCATTAGATTCGCCACGATCATTAACACGTCCACCATGTAGCCGCTGAAGCGAAATTCGTTGCTCGGATCGCCGATGAAAACATACGGTGGAGACTTGGGTTAAATTTTTCAAATTAGAACATGAGTTACATGAGACTACAAAGGCGTGTCGTCGACACGGTTTTTTTTGTGCACGCACCCAATTGGTAAAAGTCCTATTTGAACGAACCACCAGCATATTAATTAAAGATGAATTTCAAATGCAGTAATCAATAACAGCCTTAAATGTGCTCGTATAACTTGCCATAAATTAAATGTGCGATGCTGTAATGCTATTTAGACTTTTTGTCAAGTTAAAATTGTTGTTATAAATATGGTTTTTTAAGTTTTCTGTAACCGTGTCATACTATTTTATACCTGTATAATATCAGCATTTAATCACGGTTCTGTTGTAGAATCATTTTTTAAATTTATTCTCTCCATTAGAGGGAATTTTACGTGAGTGATTCTCTTTCACCATATTATAATGTATTGTTAACGAAAGGTGATTCAAATTATAATATAAATCATACCTCGAGAACTGCTACTCGAACAGTCTTTTGGTGGTAGTTGACGAAGCGCGATATATGCGAATAGACGAGACCTTGTTGAGGATTCCATTCTGCTACCTTCTGATACGAATTGATGTTATCCTCGGCAGAATACAGTTGAAAAACGTCAAGACTTATCGAATTTTCCTAAAGAAATAAAATATATTTTGATCAGCACAAAACGAGGCTTATAAACATTTTATTTTCAACTTCGCAATTAGTTCATGTTTTTTTCTTCCCTAGTGTAACAAAGCACAAAGGATGCTTCAATAGTTCACGAATTATTTCTGAGCAGACCGCGCGATTACCGTTAATACTTCATTACAAAATAAGTAGCCCCTTGCTTAAAATGAGATGGCAAACCAGCAAAGCCCTATCTGAGCGAATGGCTGGAGCATGCTCTTTGTGATTGCCAACGTATAGGGGGCAGCACTGTGAGCATTTCGCGTCGCTTGCCTGATTCGCAATGCGTTCGAACTGTTGATGTTTTAACTCAGAAAACGCCGTCAGCATGTGTTTCGAATGCAAATGTATTCACGAGCGCGGGAAGAAATTTTTAATTTTGTAAAGCTTCCGGATACAATCCTATTTTTCTGGAACGTGATTCTCGTTCCAAACCAAAAATGGGATTGCAGATCCGTCTCCCGCATTTCATTTTCCAATTGCAGTACAGATCACCGGGAAGCAATTAACTCGGTTTTTAGAAAAGGAAAAATGGAGTCTAATGAGGGAGATGTATTTCATAGAGATAACATTGGTTCTGTTATGAGAAGGGGGGTGGGGGAATAATTTATCCGTGAAACGTGCGACAACCTACCATCCTGTTCGCCGGAGTCATCTTTTCGGCCCACTCCGGGCGCGTGTAATTGTCGAGAAAAATCGATGAGGATCCCATCTCGACTAACTGGGGTTGACTCTTCAAATATTCTCCGGCCAGCGACACCAAATTCTGGAACGAATTATAATTTCCGTGTTGCTTTTTTTTTAAAGATACCTGATGTTGTAATCTATTTTTTTCTGGTTCATAATTGTGTGATTAAAGATCACATGTACAAATCGACATTCCGGGATCTTGTAAATGGAGCTTTCAAATGTAAAAACTAACGAAAACGTTTGTAATTTTCTTTTTAAAAAATTACCTACTCAAGTATATATAATCAAATATTTTATTTGGCATGTTTTATTATGTTGTTCATTGGAAAAAATCGGGGAGAAATAGCGGCATCTTGAATTGTTATTTACTTCTATTTTGATGGAGTTTCTAATCCTTGCACCCGAATTTTAGTTCTCGGTAACTGTATAGACACGTACATGTGCGAGTACATAGTTCACAAAGCGCATGAAATTAGCGTACATGTACTAACTTTTATTTTTCCCGTGTGACGAACAATGAACACCATGCTGTCCACTTGTAGTACGATTCTGGTTAATAGCTCGGACAGTTCACCTTCGTAAAAGATGAGCCACTGTTGTCTTGATGTCAGCATATCTTCGGATGAGGCCTTCGTTTAAAATTGGCAAATTGAGTTATTAGTTGCCAATAGTAGTCCATCTATTTTATATACTATTTTTGTGCCTGTAATTTTACTGTGCGATAAGCGTATAAAAGTAGATTTGTCGTTGTCATTTTCACAGTGTTTAATTGGCTTTTCCAAGACTGAAGTGGCAAACTTCGTGTATCTTTTCATTTTCATAATAGCATGTACCATAGCTTCTATTTTTTTTCGTGACCTTGAGAAAAATGGAGTATTGTTCTGATATAATCTGAATTACCGATGATGTCAATTTTTCAAATAACGAAGATTACTATCAGTAATGTTCTGCCATTGTTACCCTAACACCTAAAAACATGACTAACGTCAGCTATTGGTTCTGGGTGAACGATATCTTGACACAAGTCTGGGTTTCAGAATTAATAATATATGGCACAATTCAGCTTAGTTGGTTGAGAGACTGACTTATGGTGACCACGACTTTGGGTTTGGTTCCCGGCGCAACCTTTCGTTTATTCAATCTCGGGTTAGTCACAAAATCAGAAAGAATGTCTGCTGTTGATATTTTCTATTAATGTATGTCTTTGTATGCATGTGCACTGTATATTGGAATGCCATTTCATCGAATTGCAAGATTAATAAGCAAACCGCACAGTGGCAGATTTAGGAGTTTAAAATCATGATTGATGTCAAAGTGTGGCTGCATTTACCATTTGCATGAGTCGCAGAGTGTTTGGAATGTCGGCGGCCGACACTATGGATCGAATATTGACGTTGCCCTCGACGTCGTCCAGCAGTTCCCGAATCAATTGCTCCGGACGAGTTTTGGTGGAAACCCGCATTTGAGTCGAACGGCCTTCTTTGTCAGTCGAGCGTTTTTGAAACCCGTGGACGTTGGCCTCCATGCTATCAGCTGAACCGGCGGACAAAAAAGCATCCTTTTCAATGGAAATTTTGTGCATCTATTGGGGAGATACATTTAGACGGATGGGATCGATTGACTTTCTAGGATCATCTATTCAATGTGTTATTGTTTCTGATGTGCGAGATGGTGTTTGGGATTAATTATCCCATGCTCTCTCTAAGAACGTCGACATTTCAAAAAAGATGAGCTAGAAAGGATTTCTAATTTGGATCACTATCGAAGGCGTTTGATTTTGCCGGATTTCAATTATATTGGATTTTTTTAAATGGAAATCGTAGCTAAAATTTAAACCCTCTAGCTGTGGATGTACTACAGTACAAAGATTTCCTTTCAAAAGTTTGGATTGTCTTATTTTTAAAAGTAATGTAAAAAAGAAACTTATGAATTTTGAATAAATGTGAAACCCTTCAAAAGGTTAATAGCAATTTTATACTGTGTAGTTGTTCTTTTAGAAGAATGATTGCCAACAGGATAACAAAAATATCGCATTATTCAGCCTAACAAGCGCTAATTTGGATGGCGCCGGTGCCTTACATGAAGCCAATCCCGGGGGAGCTTTACATAGGGGACGTTAAAGCCGCATACAGGGTTGCGCGAAAGTTTAGACTGCTCCAATTTAGCTGTCATTGAAGTTTCAACGCGATTTTCTCGTAATAGCATTTCAAAGCATTTCGCGGTAATTTGCTCATTACAATGTTGCAGCCCTGTTCAGAAGCTAGTAGCTTCCACATTTACAGTAATAGAAAAATTTGAGTAATTAGTCTGATAAGCGAAGCGCTGCTTTAAAATATAAAATAGAATGGTCAGACACGTTTATTCGAATGTCCTTAGTGAAACGTTATATATTCTCCGTACCTCTTCAATATTTTGGATGTTGATATCCGGTCGTATTGGATAATTTTAGCAACATTACTGAATGGCCTACCCATTGAGCTCTACGAGAACCACTTACGCGTCACGCTCACCCTATGAACGTTCTTAGGGTGACAGCGAGTACGAGAGATTTATGAGCCATTGGTAATCGCCGATTTTTTTTGCCTCATTTGTCAGCGTTGCATTTGACGCGGCGGAAACACACGTCATGTGACACCATTTTTTGTCCCCGTCTAGTGTGGCAATGACAAACGAGTGTGTGTGTGTGTGCTCTCACCATACAGCTCGTCGAAATACAGATAGGTGGTCTTCCAACTCCAGAGCCACCTGGTGAGCAGAGTGTCCACGAAGGTGGCCACCAAATTGCTGCCGGCCCACTGGCGCAACATGAGCACGTCGTCGACAACAATGGTGTCCACGGAGGAGCCGCGCTTCAGAAGTTTAGGCGATGCTCGCAGGAAATGAGCGGTGGGCAGGGAGGTGATGGCCACCAGGTTCACCACCCCCAGGCGCGAAAGAGACACACCGGCTAGTGGGAATACCAAAGAGATGCCCGAATAAATGGAATATTCTATTCGCCCATGGAAGCCGACCATCAGCGAACTTTTCGCTTTCTATTTACAATGATTTCGTTTAGCTTTATTATTTACATTTATTTTTTAATACTGTACACATTAGCAGAATAGGGGATGAACATACCGATGTGGGTGAGGGTGACTGGATTATTGCACGGAACTCGAATGAGCCAATCGCTGACATTGTAGATGGAGAGTAGACATTCCATTTCGGTAGCAATTTCTTCGCCCACCCCCGGACACGTTTCAACCAGCACCCCTGAAAACGTTGATTGTCATTATCTAAGTTTTATAGATTTGTAGTTGTCATGATATTTTGATATTATTAGATAACTAATAAAATGTGTTTTCGTCACTCATTCGAAACAACCGTTAGACACGCTACGTGGCTCTACAGGTAGATATTTTAATAAGGAAGGTATGGGAAATAAAAGTAAATAAATGCAATCAAAGAAATAAATGTGATGCATTCGACAGCAAAACTTCTATTAATTATACAAAATTAATAAGTGATATTTAAAAAATCCTATTGTCGTAATTTTATTTCATTTGGCTTAACATTTCTGTAGCATGGAAGTATCCCACAGGTTATTTTTAAAAATTATTGAATAATTACATTTAAACTATTTGATAAAATTACCACGAATTTGATCATCGATTTATCACAGATTAACTGTGATAGACCAAAGACCATGGGTGCGGTAGATGTCTCATATCTTTTGTCGACATCAAGAATTAAGAATTAGCGCCATCACAAATTGTGATTTTACGAGTAAGGATTGGTTTACTTACTTAGAAGTTGTGTCGCTTGATCCATTTCATTCGCTACTGTCGGAATTGCGAGCCTCCTTGATTGTCCTTCGGCCAAAGATGATGAAATGAATAGCACCAGAGAAATCGCGAGATAGATTTTGGCAAAAATCCGCATTACAGCAATGAGTGTCATGATTTTAAATCCAATTGAATTACCGTTGCAATAATTTATTTTTTGTTGACCGTATTGTTGAACTCATCCTTGAATACGTAGTCTGCGCACAACATCGTTAGTAGAATCTTCATAGATGAATTATTTTCAGTCTGTTTGATCTTATTGATAGCTGTCTCACAATTTTCTCCTTTTCAACTATTCACACTTTAACCGGTCATTCGTAATTTTTGGGGTAACAAGAAAAGTTACTAATTTTGAAAATGCAGTCGAAATAAATAGTTCTTCCTTTTTCACTTTATTTAATTTGGCAAATTATTACACCAGTACTTCTTTATTTTCTAGAAATCGTCTGACGAAATTCAACCATTGTTAATTGCTTTTTCTGATTAGCATTCATTATAATTTCGCGAGTTGATTTATACATCAAATTCTTTTGAAATATTATCGCAACCCATTTGTTGTGGAGACCGACTGACAGTGTGAGGGTAACGGTTTCAATTCCCGAGGCTGGCAGTCGCTTATTTGATCCCGGGATGTATTGATTAAAAAAAAGTGTTCTTGGATTAGTGGTTAACTAATCGCTTCAATTGAAAAGTATGGTTTACGAAATTCCGTATGGGCAAAATGTGTATAATGAAAACGCGAACTCTGGCATTAGTCCTATGGAGCTATAATCGAAAACAGAAACATGTATCAGCTGAAAATGAATTTAAAAGCGTTCCTAACCACATTCCATTCATTAGGCAGTATGGAGGTTTAAGAAATACATATTGAATGAGTGTTTACATCCGTGTTCGACGCGATTTTCTTTTTAACAGAGGTGCTTCCCGACCGTGACACGGTTGTCTGCAAGCCCTGTTTGTGGATACTGGTATACTAATTCACACCTTGCATGTAAATGATATTGGAACAGTACACTTTCGTGCCAAATACATACGCGTTCTATTTGTAGAGAAGGGAGGTGGGAGGTGAAAATAGGGATGTCATAGGCAAGATTCGATAAGAGGGCGACAAAAACGCCGATATGTCACAGTCCGTCTCTACGCGTGTGGCCCTGAGACCCCCATCTCAAATAGAACCCATTTTTCTAAAGTGTACAGGGGCATCAGTTATCAGGTTAATATTTCATTTCGGAGAGTCGCACCAAACAATTACCAATTACCAAACAATACAAAAAAAAAGACAAAGGTTCTCGTTCGATCGAGGATTTCGTTACATTAGATTACATTAACTGATAATGTCATTGATATTTATCATTTTTTCAATTTTTAAGTGTCATCATCGTAGCCCAGTTGGTTTAGCGACTGACTGTGGCTCGGCGGTCCCGGGTTCGATTCCCGACGCGGGCTCTCGAAAATTTCGATCCCGGGGTACTGGTCGTTCCCATCGCATAGTGCTTAAGCACCATGAGGGGACGTAACGCCTGTAGTGCGGTTGACTACAGTTGATTGGGATAAAAATAAAATAAAGTGCGTTTTTATTTTGTACAAATGTATTAACAGCGACAATCATGTTTTCACAAATGTTTTTATCGTCTTGTCATGTCCTACTTCTGTGGTGACTTCAAGAGATGAAGATTTTAATTTTAATGTGTATATTTTTTTCGTATGGTGAGGTTTGTGAGCATCTTTGTCATAAAGTCTGCTTGTTCTCCGATACATAAATTTGTATATTCGGTTGGGTAGTTTGGGCGGTTGGATTCGGGCTACTTTTCCGTGTCATCGTGGACACAATGTGGTCCGGGGAGAGTTGAAATTTCGCCGCCCGTGAATTATGTGTGACAGCGAAACGACACACGAGGGGAAAACAGTTCTGTCGGGAAGGTGTGCTCAAATGAATTATGAATTAATAAAGGGTCTACAACGCAGAACCGTACCATTATCCCATACAGTCTCTTCGATGGAGTAAGTATACGGTTCGTCGTATACGAATGCCGAATGCAGGTCAAAATGTGTATGTGTGTGTGTGCGTAGACAGTACGAGACATGCCTCCATTGTCACGGTCGTTGTGAAATTTTTATGCCGTTATTATTATAGGCTAGTGGCTCACGTACGCGCTCGATCAAAGGCAGAGAGATGCTATGGCATATTTAGAGAGAATTCGTAACGTTTGATTGTCGCGCCACTCATGGGTATAAATTTGTACACATGTGTGAATTTTTTTCTCTACAGATAACAATTCTTTGTTAAATGGACGTCTCGTCAATTCGAAGAATTAGTAGGCCAAGATCAGGACCCCTTTCCAGCAAAGCCTGCTATAATTGTTATTAGTAAATTTGTTTGATATTTTGATGATAACGTAGGATTGGAAATTTTGGGTCATTTACGAAACATTTGATTATGGTGTATTGGTGGTAGTTCCATGGCAGTCCGGATCAATAGATGAACGGAGTGGTGAACTCGATTTAATAATAAATTTGAAAATAAATTTGTGATTAAATATTGTTGACTGCTTTTGATACGATTTCATTATTTTTGTTTTGCGTGTTCTGGATACTTTCATTTTCAGTAACTATATTTTTATTTCGTTGTTTTTTTTTCTATTATTTTGTTTTGCGCTTATTTCATTTTATCCTTCTTTAACAATATTTTCCAATGTTTTCGTCATATTTTAAATCAACAAGTTGTTAGCTCGAAACGTCCGTAAACGAAATTCATAGTAATTTGCATAGTCTGCAGACTACAATTGTTAATTACGAGTGACGATGACTCATCTTAGAAAATTATATTTTGTGTGAAAAATATTATTTTCAAATCTGTTGCAGTATTCAGTCACTCAGAATACAATCCTGTTTTGAAATTGAAATTATTTCCAAAAATGTAATTTACAATATCCATGAATTTTCGTGCGTGTCATGCGATATCACATGATTGATCTCGTGTTTTGTGATCATTCTCAAGTTTTCGATGACCTCAGAGCAGAATTATCAATATATTTAAATGCTTATCAAAGCAAACAGAACCATTTCCGTGCAGTAGACACATTAGTCCGTATTTTATGATCGGCGATTGGTCGATGACGCCAAAGATCACAGTGCATTTAGTGTCGAGCCTCCCCATAAATCGTGCGTGCTATGAATTACACACTGAGGGCATCGTCTAGAAAAGTTGACTCGGTGTTCTTGAGACTATGTATGTTGACATTCTGCCAGTCACGAACCATGGAACGTATCTCAAATTCTTGGTATGGTCTAAAGTCCGTTGTCTGATTTCCCATTCCATTAAGTATTTAAAAATAAAAGGATGATCACTCTGAAGATCTAATTTCAGTCAATACGTAAATGAATGACGCAATTGGATTGATCATATTATAATTAACATTTGATATCTTGCCATTTTTTAAATTCATATTGACAAGCTAATTACCGTTTTGGATAATTTAGTAACCTTCTGATAATTTTGGATCCTTTG